>VMDR010000964.1:0-159267 GCA_007922815.1 Macrotus californicus
GTACACTTTGGATGTGTCAAAACCTGGGGACTTTGAGTACTGAAGATGGCCTTAAATCTAATTTAAAAGTAAAACAATGACTACTGAACAGATTTATAGTTCCTTGTCAATAATACTCTGATTCCTGGAGATTGTTATCAGCCTTTAGCTTTATAGGAAATGTCTTCTTTTGAAAATGACATTTTAAATTAATGTGAAATTGCATTTTAATTTAATTCATGGGGAGTCATAAACAGGTGGGAGAATCATGTAACAATAATTGTGTTTGCAAGAAATTGATTTCATCCTAAAATTACATGAATATGCTATTACAGTTCGTTGTCATCCTGAAATGCACTGTTTAACCATAAAATACAGCGTAAAAGACACCCTCATCTTGAAGTCCTTAATGTAGTGTATAATTTGCTTAAGTAAGAACATTAACTATATTGTCAACTACCTGTTCTCAAATACCTTAACTACCAGCTCACCAATATGGGTTTGAGCTTGACATCAGCAATATAAAAAGTAGAAACGCAACAGTATTTGGAGAATTTTCTATTGTATCCCAATCATTTTATCAAGCAAAGCTATGGAGACCTTGAAAAATGAGTAAAGTTGAAGCATTTTAAAAAGTTGTTCTCTTAATAATTTTACCACCTTTTTCGAAGATATTATATTTTTGCCAGTTAAAAATACTTTCAACTGGTTCACACACACACACAAATAGCTTTATTAACAACATTAGTAATATATCATGTTCGGTTTCTTTTCTCCTAGAATTTTTGCTTTGGGTACACTGAGAGTTCATTCATTTAAAGTTTGTCCTTGGCAATTCGTTATTGAGCAGGTTCCATTTGACTTTATTTTTTTATACAAAGCTGATAAATAACTGAGACCGAACGGGCTCAAATTGATTATATTCCTGGATACAAACCAGATGTGTGGCTAATCCATCATTGTTCCGGGGTCAACTACCCTCGGCCTCACCTCCTGATTTCTCTGCAAGTTCATTCCCTTGAACTTGGTGAGATTCTAGCTGCAGTAATTTCCAAAAATAGTTTTGGAAAATGCAGAAAACCGCAGTGCTAATTCTGCTGGCTGCATTATGAGTAGACGGGGGTGAATTTCACCTCGTACTTCCCCTCGCTGCTCAGACTTCTGGTCCCTGCCTGTCGATGAGCGAGGGTCTCGAAAGCTAAAAGTGACAGTTTGGGTCGTGGATGCCCCTGCTTTGTGTCGTCCGTGCAATTGGATGGAAGCCTCAACTTATGGCTGGTACAGGCTGGGTGATTTCAACTCGTACTTAGAGGCATCTCATTATGTCTGACCACCACGGTCCAATAATAAATAGTGGGATTTTTCCCTTCTTTCTAAGGGTTTGGCAAACCAAAAAGAATGCAGTGAAAAATGTCTCACCTCTTCAAAAGTAGCTGAGCATCTGAGGAGTGTTTCCTAGTCTCATTTTGTACACTGAATTCCAATCTCATCTTTGTTTAACTGGCGCTCTTTTGTCTGTGTTATTCTGTTCATTCACATTCTCAGTCTCTCTGTAGGTGCCTCCAGGGAGCTGGGTGTAGGCTGTGATTTGAAGTACTGTGGCCAAACATTACCAAAATTAACTTTGGTTTATTAAAGCTTATTGTGTGATGAGGAGCATTCTAAGAACTTACATCTACCCAAAACATTGTGAGATAAGTATTTTTATTTTACTGATGAGAAAACAAGCACAGGGAGGCTAAGGAGTGTGCTGAAGGTCACACAGTGTGTACATGGCAGAGCCCTCGGACTGGTATTCAGACTTGTAAACTCTTACACCCCACCACCTATCTGGGGATGTGCCACTTGGGTGTACGGGAAGCACTTTCAGTCACCGTGGTATTCAGAATCTTTTCTTATTGCTTTAGGTTATGGCAGACATGATAACTAGGTTGTATTTTGTGTGCCAAATGCAAAGCCTGCCTTCACTGCCAGAAATGTTAACAAGGTCTCTGGAATTCTGTCTGGCTTCCAAGGGGTTGAGTCCCGTGATCAATTTGGAATGCGGGCAGTAAGCATGGGAGGGATATATGTACCAAGCACTTGCCATCCCTGGGATAAAGCATTTGGATCTTTGGAAAAAAATGCAAATTTTACCTGTGGGGATATGCATTCAGCTGCTAGTGGCTGTGGATGCTTAGGCAAGTGTCAGTTTATTTAGAAGGCAGGACTCTGGAGAGGCCAGGGCAGAGGACAGGTAAGGCTTGGGCTGGATGGGCGCTGATCCATGATGGCATTGGTTCCTGGGAGTGAGGGTCCCACAGTGGGAGGAAAGCAACTGAGACACAAGCGGCACCTGCACTGAAACATACTGTCCACGTCCTAATTTTGCTCAAGGCTACTTCTCTTCGGATCGTTATCATGGTTTTGACTATTTTAATAGCAATAGGGATCACAGCTAATAATGCCACTCCAGCAGGTACCATGTTAGCTCTGTGGGAATGTTCCCCACCTCCAGTCAAGTTCAGAGCAGCCTTCCGTGGTAGGTATTCCTTCTCCCACTGCAGTCAGGGGATGTACGGTAACGAGGGGTGGCTATCCTGTTGATAGCCTAGCCTAGTCTATCGCTGGAATTGGGGTCCACATCCTTTTCACAGCACCTCCCAGCCTTAGAACCATTTTCTCCAAAGAGAGGGGAATGGTTCCTGATGCCCTTATAGCCAGGGCCTCAGCCAGAAAGTATAAAGGTGCAATATCCCTCCTGCTTCATTTGATCTCAGAGCATGAAATGCCTGGCCGCCCCAAACTGCAGGTGGAAGAGGGTGGGGAGCGTGAAAGTCAGAAAGGAGCATGCGGGTGTCGTGGATGGCTTAAAACCATAATGGAACATACCGTTTTCTTGGGTCTTCATTTATTAATAAAATGCCCAGTACCTTCTGGCATGTGCTTTGAACTGCTTTTAATTATCTTCAGTTGGATGGAGAAAAGGTAATGGGGACCTCATAATAGTCGTGGAGGGACTATTGGAATTTTATTTCCGTGGGGAAGGCAGCGACTGTTTGCCAGGGAACCAAGGCCTTTCAAAGTTGAGGACACTTCCCAGTGCCACGCGGTGTAAATCACAGCGCAAACTACGCGATTATCCCCTGCAGAGGAATCGAGTGTGGCTTTATGGGGTTCTTCTCCAAGCACTTAGGAATAATCTGATATAAAACAGCAGGGGTGGAGAGTAATGACAACTTCAAATTAGTTTAATGAATGTTTACATTGAAAAAAAAAAAAGGCTTTTCTGCAAACCTGAAAATACGAACTGACAGCTTCCTTTCCTATTTCCCCTGCTACAGGCACCTCCTGGTTTTTCAGCCAGAGGAGAAAGGGGACCTTGCCTTAACTCCTTCAGCCCCAGGCACGCAGGCTCCTCCGTTGTTGCGCCTGGGCTGGAACAGTCCCTTCGACAGTGTTCAATAGTATTTCCATTATAAACATCCAGATCAGAGTTGGGGGAACATCTGTTTTAAGTCAACTTAGACTCAATCCAGGAAAAAATAAATTTCTGGCTCTCCACCTGCTCAAAAGGTCAATTACCAACCCAAATCAGCCAGAGATGGCTGATGGGCTACAGATGCGGAGGATATTTTTAGCTGAATTTTGGCAGGTAAGCTGCTTGTTGAATGTAAAAGCAACAAAGGGGAAAGGGGGGTGGGAGGTTGATAAACCATTATACTGTTTTAAGTGTGGTGCAGCGCCAAAGCCCCCAGCAAATCCGTAAGGCACTTCTGGGCTGTTTCCTACTTCTGATGAAGAAGGATTCATTTTGGCAAAGGGAGCAGGGAAGGAAATATTCACATTGCTTGCATTATGTGGAGCGGACCTCAAGGTATTTTGGCCAAGAAACAACATTTGCGTTTCAGATAGAGTTACCCAGCCCAAGCTGCCTATGCTGTTTTTTAACAGTGTTTTCAAAGAATGTTCTTATTTTTGGTTCCGAAATCTGGATATTTCCCAGTGTTCATATCTTGGCCCCCTCACTTCCCATCGGGCAGAATTCTGTCCCTGAGTTGCCAATCTGGATGCGGAGCGTTAGTCCAAGTTATGCACGTTAACTCGGCCTCAGCTGTAGGAGGAACAATAACTATAGAACAACAGCAAGGAATAAAGCCAAACAAAAGCCTGAAGGTTTTGTGCCCTCTCAGGCACATCTGGAAAACCAAATGGAGAATTCCAAGAATTGATTTAGAAACAGGCGTGGTCTACTTTGGCCTTTAAGCCGTCACTAGAAAAATCGACTCTTGCCCACTAGGATGGTGTTTTTCCCTCTCTCCTTGACTGGCATGCCAGCACCTCAAAAAACCTCTGTGAAAGATCCACAGGCCTTTAAGAGCCAGGAGAAAACCGAGTAAAAATAGCTCTTCGATAAAGCAAGCTTCCATTTCTGAGGGATCTAAGGAGCTGGAGAGCCTAAGGAGCCAGGTGCTAGTTGTTGCTTCACGGGCTAAAATCAATTTTTAAGGAGGAATTTCAAAGATAATGAGACAAGTACAGAAGTAAACAAGTGGTCATTTTCAGTTAACCAGAATGCTATGAGAACCCAGAGTCTCCCGGCGGTGACTACAACTGGGCCCCTCGGAGGACGGCTAGCCAGACATTTGTGTGTTTTAGAAGCCTCAGAAGTGCACACAGTTTCCTAGTTCCTAACAAGGCCCTACAAGAACACGTCTGATGTTTGTGTAAATGACCTTTGTGAATCCTCTGGCTGAAAAGAGTTTTATTTCATACGAGGCAAAGCTGTGGGTCTAGATCACTTGTGGCAAACACAAGGCCCATGGGCCAAATCCACCCTCCGCCTTGTTTCTACCTGGATTAAATGAGAAAAGGTGACAGCAGGAAGCCAGCACTGAGCAAGGAGGGTGCAATTCATGGGCCACTGTGACGTGAAGTGATCACTAAGAAATTCACAACACAGAGTGTACATGAGGGCTAAAAACAAGTTTAATGCATTTGTTTATTCCAGAGTGCTAAGAGAATATGCAGTTTATAATGGAGAGTGAAATCAGCAGGTTCTGGTGGCCAATGCAAATGACATCAGGGATCCTTGTCATTACAGGTGGAGGAGCTACACACGTGCACATGTGTGTGTGTGTGTGTGTGTGTGTGCAAATGGGCCACCGGCAGTTGACAGGGTGTTGAGGCAAGCACTGGGGTGTGTGCATGCGTGTGTCTCTCCCTGCCTATCTCCCCAGTTGCCATCTTACTTGTTTTATTAGAGTTTTTGCATCGCAGCGCTATGGGAAAACGTAGGAGAACAACAAAAACTTGGTGGAGTTATAAAGGTTCCAGAATGTTCCCGAGTTCTCATGATCATTCTTCCTGAATATTCTTAAATTCCATCAAAGCTTTCATCAGTTCATGTCTCTGCCCTGAGTCCCACCTTCCAATATGTCCCTGCCGTGCTAGACATTGAAATCCAAACTCTTCATCGTGGTCTGAGGAGCCTTTGATAACTCCATCCGGCTTTCCCTTCAAATCCATCTCCTGCCTTTTCTTTCCTTGCACTGGCCAACATCCCTTTCACCTAGTAACCTTTGAGCTTGCTGTCTTCCCTTTCTAAAACAGTTGCTCCACCCACCCCACTCCTACACATGACTGGTTCCTTCTCAGAGAGGCCTCCCAGCACCCCATCTTCCTTTGCTCCCTTGGTTGCTCTCAATCATCAGACCCCATTTCCTCTGTCACATTTATCCTCAGTAGTAATTGTAGTTACTTACTTGCTTATTATCTCTGATGCCTTCTGAAACATCATAGACTCTGTTAGGGCTGAGAAGGAATATACCTCGTGTCTTGGTCCCTATTTTAATATCAATATCAAGTGTGGAATGATGCATGCCTGTGCTCAACATAGGATTTGTTGAATGAATAAATGATTGAATGAATACATGAATGAATGAATGACTTCCAGGAACCCTCCTTGGATTTATGGCCCCCTTCCTTAAGGCTAACTTCATTGCAGCTGCCCTGCCAGCTGGGATGAACAAAGGAGCCAGATTAGTGGGCATGTAGGTGCCCACTTACTTCAACGGGGGAATTTGCATTCTGTGGACTCTGTGCCACAGGTGCCTGCTGCCCTCCAGGGACCACCTGCCCCCCCACCAGAAGGATCTTACCTTTGGGGAATTGCCCTTTGCAGACAATCTAGGTCAAGCAAGGCACCATACACATGTGGCTGGACAGCATTTTCCAGTTTAACTTTCCCAAGTCTCTGCTGCCTTGATTTAATTTGGGACTACAGTTGTAGCTGTAAAGGTCACTCATTATCCAGGTCACAGGCAGACAAGGTTGGCTTGTTGGCAGAGATGACAGGTCAACATCCAGGTAGTGTCTCGGAATTTCCTTCTTTGTGCCACAGTTGCATGTTCCTGTTGTAGAAGGCAATGGAAAGGAGGGTAGCTCGTGCATCAGGGACATGAGTAAGAAGGTGATTATGATGATGAGTCTCTATTTATCTCTGCCCACGAGTGTCTAAGAGGTCTTATATTTGGAGATTCTGTGAGTCTGATCAAAGGCTTCATCTTAGGTAGGCATTTAGCAACCTATCTGATGAGTCTCTGTGTGAAATGCCATTCCACTAATGCCCTTTTCTGTGGGCCCTGTAAAGCAGAACTCCTTGAGGGGGGACCTACATTTTCTGCCTTTGTTTCCTCTCCTTCTCCTCTCCTGGACTCATTCCAGTCAGGCTGTCATTTCTGTCCCTCCCTCTCCTGTATTTGATGCCACAGAGTCCTCCTTCCCAGAAACACTTTCCCCCCTTTGTCTCTTGGGACATCACTTGGCTGGATTACTGCATCCAGTTGACCTTTATACGTTGGGAACCCCAAGGGCCATTTCTCCACCTCTGCCTACTTCCCTTCTCTTCTATCCACTTCCTGGGTGATCCCATCGAGCCTCACGACCTCAAACACCATCCTTATGCTGATGCATTCCAAGTGGATGCTCCATCTGGGACCTCTCCTGAACTCCAAACGTACATCCATCTGTCTATGCCATCTCTTCATTTACTTGCCCAATAAGCTTCCCAAGCCCCCAAACCAAACTCTTGTCTTAACCAAGCTCTTGATCTGCAGCTGGCACCCCCACCCAAACTCTCTCCCATCCCCATCTTTCCCATCTCAGTGGGAATCTCCCCAGCTGCTCAAGACAACAACCTTGGAGACCTGCCTCCTGCTTTTCTTCTTCTCCATCCCCCATGCAGTTCCTTAGCCACTCTCCCTGTCGACTCCAGCATCTGAGCATCTATTACCACCTTCACTGCTACCACGTAGGTCCAGGCTGTGGGTCAGTTGCACTGGCTGGATTACTGCAGCAGCTGACATCTGGACACAGTGCCTCTGTGTTGGGCCACCTAGAGTCCCTTCTCCCTCCAGCAGCCAGTTTTTTTACAACAGTGATTCTAAAACTTGGGCAGGTATTGGAATGAACTAAGGCATTTGTTTAAAAAACAAAACAAAACAAGACCAACAGCCCGTGTCCATCCACTGTCGAGAAGCCTGTGCCTCTATGTTCATTTCAGGTGATACACACCCCAATCAGAGAGCTGCTGTTTTTGAAACGCAAGCCAGATGAAAGGTTCCTAGAATCAGAGTGAAAGCTCAAACTCTTTATGAGGTCCTGCCTGACTCGACTTCCTGCTACCCCTTGACCTCATCTGCTACCTTCGCCCTATTTATTACTCACTCTGTTTCAGCCACTATGACCTCCTGCTCTTCCTTAAACGCTCCCTAAAAGCTCCACTGTGGCACTTGCCTCCTCCTGGGGTGCTCTTCTAGACACATGCGAGGGCCCTAGGTCTCTGGCCAAACATATCCTAACTAGAAAGACCTTTTCTGGAACATTGCCATAAAAAATATATATCTTCTTTCATCTTCATGCTCTCTGTCCCCCTACCCTGTTTTTTTTTCCTTTGAAGACACAGTATATTTTTGTTTATATATGGTTGCTCTTCGCAACTGAAAAGTAAACTCGCTCACAGCTGCATTCCCCTTACCTGTCAAACACAGAGAAGTGCTTAGTGAACACATGGGTGGTTGAATGGAATGCAGGTGGTGCTGACTTAGTGCTGCAAGTCATCTGCAAGTGAAAAGTCCTTTCTTCTCTTCCCTTCCGCTGCTTCCCAAGGAAGCCAGCCTCATCAGATAGCTTCTCCGGGGAGTACCTGCAAGCCAGGCAAAGGACTTTAAGTAAGCCAATAAATAATTAGCCTTGAGACTGGAACCTACACAAAAGCAGAATCCACAGATTTACTAATTGATCTTCCTGCCTTTGCATTGGCCACGGTCAGTCTCTGGCACTATTAACTGCCAGTACAAGTGCCCCGGGGATGGGGAGGGTGGCAGTGGAAGATTCCTTAACCCGGTGCAGACTCACCGTTCATGTTAATGGAATCTGATAAGGGTGACTGAGGAAAGAGCATTGGGCTAACGTCACTGTCCTCCTTATAAAAATAGTAGCAAGAGTCATCACTGACATTTATGAACTGCCCAAGAATTCCAGGACTGTGCCGGATGCTTCTCATAGCTTAGCTCACTGAAAGCCTATAACCATTTGGTGAGTGAGAATGGTTATGTTTTCCATGATACATGTGGGGAAACTGAGGCACGTGTTATGTACCTGTATCTGCTAGTCCATCAGTGACCCAAATCTCATGATCCCGAGAGTAGCTGCCTGCTGCCTTACCCATTCTCTCCTCTTGCATGTGGAGTCGCTGTGCCTTACACGGTCCTCAGAAAGCATTCCTGCATAGGAGGCTCAAGAGAGAGGAACGTGGAGATGATGTTAAAGGTGTTCCTGGGAGCAGATGCCCACATACAGTGAATTCTCACCCACACATTTTAGTTTTTCCCTGTGTGGGACCTGCATCTGTATGCACGTGTGGCCACAACACAGTTATTTGTACCTTTCACAACTTGTCTTGGTAGGTCTCACAGTCATTAGATCTGTAAAGGGCAGAGCAGCTAAACTACCGGGAGAGAAAGGGCGCCTTGGTCCCCCTACCGTGTGTAACAATCCACTCTGGGAAGGAGGGCTCGCCGCGCTGAACTTGGTGCAGGGCAGCACAGCTAGGTCTCCTCGTGACCTGGAATGGGGAAAATAAAGAAAGCTTCGGCGCGGAGCACCTGCTGGATCCTGAGTATGATGAATGCTATTTGGAGTTGCCAGTTCTTTTACGCACTCAGCGAAGGCCGAGCACGCTTCACATTAATCACCACCAAGCCAACTCGGGCTTCCAGCAAAAGAGCCAAATGATTGGGAACAAATTCAAAACAGCTTTATTTCATTGACAGACAGGACCTTTTTGTTAAACTCCAGTTTAAAAAGCTTTTACATCTCTGTCTCGTTCACACGTTACTGTAGTCATTCATATTTATGTAAACCGAGGAATTTAGAGCCGGCTTATTTATCACAACCTATTGGCAGGAAAAGGGTCCCAGGAAAAAGAATCTTGATTTGAAAAAAAACTTAAGGCTATTAAACAGTGCTAATGGGAATGATGCTGTTATCAACCATTATGGAGGTAAATGGGCTTCTGAACTGGAAAAAAAATGGAGAAAGCAAGCTTCTGAATGTCAGCGTGCAAATAGAAAGCAGCAGTTCCTTCAGCCAGACAGTGTGTGGTCAGCGGAGATAGCCCATGTCTGTGCGTTAGGGGAAGCACAGGAGCTGGGGAGAAGGAGCCGTTCTCTCAGGTGACCCCAAGTTTTGATAAGCAGTGCTAGCTAGTAGCCTCAGGTAAGAGTTCTATTAAAACAGACTTTGGCCCAAATTACCAGTTTAATTTATTCAAAAGCCTCTTGTTTCTAACGCCCCCCACCCCAATGACCAAAAATTTACCCACATCTTTATATGACATTCTTCAAGGTAGTTCTAGTGTTAGTATTATTCAAGTATCTAGAGTTATCCAGAAACATCCATGGAAAGGATCTGGTTCCTGGCCTCCAAGAAATGCAATGTGACTCTGATGTCTTTTTACTGATCTACCTAAGGAACTATCTTTCCAAGATTGAGCAAGTTGACTCCAAAGGGACAAGTTCTCCTCTGTCCCAGTGTTGAGGCAGGGGTCGGTCAGCTTCAGTGCCTAGTGTTTAGAAAATTCGTAAATGTTGAAACCCACAGTCGGTCCTTAGGAGTGTGTGTGTTTAATTGTCAGAAACCAATCAAGAAGGGCCCTAAGTTAGGATAACTTCGGAGAAGCGAACTGTGCTAATAATGGGCTCTCCAGCACAATGGGTCTGTGAAGTGAACGTGTCAGTCCTTACGCTTTTAATGTCTGAGCTCTTGATGGTCTGCCAGAATTTTCACTTACCCCTAGTAGGAAGTCCCCATAATCTGGAGGGTGGAGCTTCTGGGCTCCATCACAGTTGAACACCGATGAGCAAAGCTCCTGGGCATGAGGGGACAGCCACGTAGATGGGTTTCGACTTGTGCTGCAGGAAGCTGTCACTGTGGGAGAAGGAGCAGACACCAAAGTTTATGAGAGGTACAGCAAAAGTGTCGATAATCCAGGGAACTGGCTTATGCCATTAGTCAATAGTGTGACTGATAATTCAAATGAGTCCTTTTGAAGAACTTTTTTTTTTTAACAGTTTGGCTTCTTTTAAGCAGCACAAATCAAGTTTTTCTCAGATTGTTAAACCGTGATTATAGATCGGTCAGAGTGGGGGAAATCTACGGGTGTGGTGAACATCAACTCCATGGGGAACTTTTTCAAATGACATCCTCACTCAGCTCAGAAAACTCTGACAATGAACCTGCAGAGCAGGTTACCTAACCCCTTACTATCCCACCACGCTGCGCACCTTGAGACAAACAGAGCTCCATGAGTGCACCGTGGAGGGCTGCGACACACAAGTGCCTGTGATTGAGAACCACTGGCCCTTTCTTTTAGAACTTCCGCTTACACCCGAGACACTCAAACATGCGTACACTTCCAGGCTTCCAGTTTTCAGCCAGATGTGCGGTTCCTCTGTTCTGATCCAGGCAGTCCAAGGCCTTTGTTGTTCAGGGTGAGTATGACATTGTACACGTCCCCTAAGTGCATTGGTTCTTACTTCCTACAAGCACGTTGACAGCCTGACAGTGACCCTTTCTTCTTAATTTGGAGAAAATATATTTCATTTTGGGAGGTGGTGCACATAAAGGAAGCCAGAAAGTCATTTCAGCCCTTCGAGAAGGTGTCAAGAGCTTGCGTGGTTCCCCTCACCTCTCGGAGCCCTGTTACCCAGGAGGGTTCAATATGTACCTAGTTTCATTTCGTTTTCTCTCTTGCTTGATACCTGGAAGTTGTGTTGCTTCGTCTCTTCTTGTCCATTCAAAGCGAGCTGTTTCAGGTCTTTGAAGTCCAAAGACAGGCCTCGCTGGCTGTCTGCCAGCCTCTGTCCACGGTGGGTTCAGGCTTGCGTTCAGGAACTCTGCTGGTTTTCCTGAACCGCTCATGGTCCTGCTTGGCCTCCAGCCCCACATTCCCTTTCACTTCATAAACGTAGCTCTTTAAGTTGGTCCCTTGATTGCTTCAAGTAATTGGCCTGCTGGCCTAAAAATGCATGGTTCTATTTCAGAGGTGGGAGTTAAACCAGATTCCACCCAGGGACAAGTATGTTGGTGGGAGGTCGCTGCTCTGGAGACAGTGGGCAGCGGCACTGTAACCCAACCCATGTCTGGCGCTCCAGATGGCCTTGTTGTGGGGTACAGTGGCCAAGCCTTGCTTGAGCTAGTTCACTGGTTCATTCATTCACCTATTCACTCATTCGTTCTTTTCTTGACGTAAAACCATTTATTATATTCATTCCCGACTCTGTTGGAGGTTCTTGGTCATATTTTCTGCAAAGCCACTTTGCCTCATACAGAAGCAAGGCCTCAGTAGAGAGAATATTCTGTGGGTTTGCACCTGGCTGGGACTCCATTGCAACGCTGACTCCAGAGTCCACGCAGGGGATAGAGGAAGAGCCCTTTCTGGGGAGAGGAAAGCTGAGCTGTTTATCCAGATCTCATTAATCTGCAATCATTTTTACATGCCTTTCTGCAGTTGAACTTTGTTTAGTTATTAAAGTGCTTTACAAATATTAGGTATTATCATTATTGAAACTGTAATTATTCATCATAAAAATTAGCAAAGCTTTTGTTCGCCATCATCACAGGGGCAAAAACAGCTCTTTTCTCTTAAGCCTCCCAGCCGTTCTTTGAGTCTGTATGGATTTTTATCTTACAGCAGAACTCTAGTATTTAGTACATGCTGAGGCCTTGCCCTCTTGTTTTCAAACGCATGTCTCTAGAACCAGAATATGCACAGCTGTTTTCTGGCATCAATTTGGGCTGAAATGATGCTCAATGTACAGGACGCTTCCAGATAAGGCTACGCCAGCGCCCAACAAGGGAGAGTGGTGGTCTCTAACCAACCATAAGAAAACTAGAGGCAACGCCCTCAGGCACCAGCAGCTTTAAAATTCATTGATCTTAAACCTCTTAATGAAAAATAAAAACAAAAAACACTTGAGCAGGCCTCCCCCACGTGTACAAAAGCAAATGCTGATGTAACCATTTCCATTCTGAACTCAGAAAATGGAGTTCAATGGTTTCTCTAAGGCCTTTGAGTTTGGTTTTTAGAAGCAGAATCTTAAGGAAAAACCTAAATATATTTTTTTAAGATTTTATTTATTTATTTTTTAGAGAGAGGAGAAGAGAAGGAGAAAGAGGGAGAGAAATATCAATGTGTGGTTGCCCCTCATGTGCCCCATCCTGGGGACCTGGTCTGCAACCCAGGCATGTGCCCTGACTGGGAATCGAACCGGCAACCCTTTGGTTCCCAGCCCATGCTCAATCCACTGAGCTACACCAGCCAGGGCAAAAAACCTAAATATTTTGCCAAAATCTAATATATATAACAGATATGCATGAAGGGTGTTATTTTAAGTGGGAAGCTTCAATTTTCCCAACTTCTGTTCATTTGGACTCTTTTCCATCCCTGGGAGACCCCCAAGCCTCCAGAGAAACTCAATCTGAAAATCACTAAGTGTAGTAGTTCTTTCTGTATCTGAAATTCACTTTAACAACATTTCTCAAAATATAGTTTCTGAGTCACTTGGGAGATTGTAGCTGAGTGAGTTAGAGCCTCAGAGCCTCGGGGCGGGGGGCAGCCCAGGACTCTGTATTGGTGTCAAGCATCCCAGGTGACCCTTCTCAGCCCTGAGCTTTGAGAACCGTTGGACAGTAGAGTTCCTTATTCCAAATCTGTTTTTGTCCATTATAAAAACAACACATACACATTCAAGACACTAGCAAAAAATAAGAAGGGAAAAATCTTTTCCTTTTACTACCCTAACCTAAAACTTTGAGGTTTATTAATCACTTCCATTCAGTCCTTTTCTCCCTGAACATAGTTTTTTATTTCTAATAGAGTTAGAACCATCATCGTTGTTCTGGTTGATATGTGTTAAATAATCTCATCTTCATAACAACTCTGTGATAGGTATCATTATACCCCATTTGGGGTAGGGAAATTGAGACAAGAAGGGGTTTACATACACCTGGGCAGCTTGCCTCTTTCCATTACAACTATATCAAAATATATATTGTTATTTTTCATAATTGTGTTTTTCTTGTTGCTTTGGACTGGAAGTGGCAGGTTTTAGTTTAGTTAGCTTCAGTTCTAATGCTGGATCAAGTGTGGGGTTGCCAATTTTTAACATTATGAATAAGATATTTGTTGACATAGGTAAAACTATTTTCTTGAAAATGTTTCTTAAACATTGAATCTTTAGTCAAAAGGTTTGAGCCACTGATATATTGCTAAAAGAATCCAAAAAGAAGCCTACCAACATACACTGAGAATAATTTTCTCAAAGGAACATTATAAAGCACATCCCAACTTCATATTAGGGAACCAACTGTCACATTTTAGTGAAATTTGTGGGTTATTTACAACCACACACAGTCTCCTGTTGGCTCCCTTTACAGAAATCTAAGTAAAAGCATCACTTTTTCCTAGTAAGTGGATGACTTGATTTCTTACAATTTCGTGGGCCTTCTTGGAAACTCAGAAATACAGCCCTTTCATCTTCGTTCACAAAGGGTTTGTTCTCACCCTTTACCTGCATCAGAATTCCATGAAGCTAGTGTGAACCTATGGAAGATTTAAGAAAACATCTTTTTCAGAGAACCAAAATAAAGCCACTGGCTTATTCACCGTCCAGCCCACTCTCCAGACCAGCCTGCTGTCCTACACCTGCCTAAGCTAACTCCAGTGTGCTCTGGCCTCTGGGCCCACGCTTGCCCATGCTGCTTCATGACTCTAAGTCACAGTGATTCGGTCTGCACCCATGACAAGTTGGGGGCCGTGCAAGGAGTGCAGATTTAGAGTCAGACACTTGGGATGAAAAGCCTGTTCGTACCACCTATCTGCTGTGTAACTGGTCAAGTTATTTATAACTTCTTGCTTCAATTTCCTTACTTGCTAGAATGGGCACAATAATACCTATTGTTATGAAGATGAAATCATTCAACATATGTCACTAACAACAGCCACACAATGGCTACCATGTGTTAGAAGCTTATCGTGTGCCAAGGTGGGTGTTTATCACTTTACACGTACCATCCCGTGTCATCCTCATCCTTACCTTTAGAAATGGGTGCTATTATTCATCCCATTTTGTTGATGAGGCTTAAAGAGGTGTTAAGGTGAACTGTGTGAAATTTCCATTTTGTGGGTAAAAATAGTCAACTGTCATCAATTTCATATGGTTCAACCTAACAATTGGCCCGGATCTCACAGAGAAAAGGCAGCGAACCCAGGACCGTAACCTGCTGCCCGGCAACCCCTGAGCCTGTGAGTCTCAGCGGGAAACTGAAGTCTACAGTACTTGGCACTATCTTTTGGTTTTCTTTTTGCCCACCCATACTCACCCTTGAAATGTACCAACATCGTAAGATCAAACAGGGCCCCTCATTGTGACGAACATCAGAATTCCGAATTTCAACATTTAACAGGGTATCATCCAGAGCAAACACGGTGGGGAAAATGGCCGTGGCCAGTCCCAACACTGTGTGGATGCAGAAACACACAGAGGCACGCAGACCTGACTTGAATGGTATTTCTGAGTGGAAGCTAAGTAGAAGCTGAAATGGCCTTTTAAAATACAGAACATAAGGATGCAATTCACAGCGATGGGCTAAACTGTAAACATGCAGCTGTGAGGTTTGGGAGGCTCAGTGCTCACGTACCGACAGCATACAAATTGCCAAGTGCTTCAAGTTCCCTTGTTGCCGAAAGGGCCTCACCCACTGTCCTCAAATGGTCCCAATTCTTTTTTTAAACCACAGAACTCATATTTTTATAGCATGCCATGAAATGTCAATTAGAATAACATATTAAGGAATAACAAATAATGATGTTCCCAAATTCTTTTGTTGTATTATTATTTGCTAATGGGGTTCTTAAATGTTTTTTCAAAGGTCAAAGTTTGCACTCTCCTGGACACCTGCAAGGAAACCCTGTACAAGGAATGTTCACCAATGTTCTGGGCTCTTTTTGCGAATCTCTCTCACAAGTTCTTGTGACATTTATGGGGTTGTCTCCCAGCACCTGCTTCCCCTCTTTTGCCGGAAACTCTTTTTCTACCTTCTTCTCTCCCTGTGGCTGCCTTGGAGTGCCCTTGGAGCAGAGCGAGGTAGCCCCACTCACTTGTACTCTGGATAGGCCACGGTTTAGCCCCTGCCCACAAGCTCAACCAACAAAACCCTCCTCCCCAGGGATTTTTAACTGGGAAGTTTCAGTCCCTTTTCTTTGGTGGAAGTTCTGGAGTGTAAACCTTGTCAGCTTTGGGTTTCCCTCAGTGAGGAGAGAGGAGAAAGCAGACATTCAGACAAGGGCATCCCTGGCTCCTTTATTCCCCTAGGTCTTGCTGCCTCCCTTACCTCACAATTTGGTTACTCAACTCTTCCTCACATTCCACAGATGGAAAATTCCCCTTTGTTTGGGTTGGTCTTTTGTCATTTGCACACCAACCATCATAGGAGGGTCTGCTCCTGGCCATTCATGGCTTTGGAATCCTTGTCTGATTCCCATGGCTCAGGAAGGAAGATGCACGTGGTCTGTGCTGATGTGGTGTCTGCAGATATGGGTGTGGTGATGTCAGGACCGTGAGAGTGGGAGGAGACCCCCATGAGTGCAGACCGACATTTCTTCCTCTAGGCTCCCTCTGCACATGGTCCAGAGCTCTGTTTTTAACCTTGACTATGCAGTATCATGTATATCCATGAACAGACTCTGTAGGAGACTCTGAGTGACTTGAAAAGGAGGATCTGCCTTCCAAAGAAGTAGAATCACCAGCATTTAGCTCAGCTTCTGGTCTTGAGTAAAAACTTCGTAAGTGTGTGTTGGATTAAACTGAATTTATTTAAAGCATTTAAAGGACTGGATGGATGATGAGGGGTTGAATAGTTTATAGCCCAGTCAAACCCAATTGTGATGATTCCTGGTCCATTTCATAGTAGAATCAAACCAGAATAGACTCTTTCATCCAACATGGAAGCCTTAGCTTCTGCTTCAGTCACAACTTCTCAACCTCTGTCAGTAAACTGAAATTTCTCGAATAAGTCACTTAACCTCTCCTGACCTTCATTCAACTCATATGGTAAAAATGAGCCCTCCCTCTAAGGTTTATTTTCAGTATTAAATGATGTGGGCCATAGAAAGTGCTAAACCCCAATGCACTTTCTAGTACACGTTGTAGGTGCTCAATAAATACGCTTTTATTCTTTTCCGCTTCCAACCAGAGGTCAAAGAGAGTTGGCTTTAAAGTTACTTTTTTCCCAAGATTTGACTGACAGCTCAGTGGTGATGCTCAAAGGCGCCACATTTGACTCACATTGGTCAAGGTAGGCTAACTGCTGTAACAAACAACTCCAAAATTTGTGCATTCACATAATACAGGACTATTTCTTGCTCATACAATTTCCCTTATGAATGTGTCTAGTGGTGAGGCTCTCTTCCAAACAGAGATTTAGGGACACGGCTCCTTCTATCTTCTGTCACTGCCATTTTTATTTTTAGCTTTCATAGTCTCAGCAAAAATAGGAGAAAATGAAGAAATGATAGTGGATACTTAAACATGTCATCCCAGAAGTGACTCCTATTACTTCTGATCACCAGTGACCACAACTAGTTATGTGGCCCAACTTAAACACAAGGTGGGTGAGAAACGTGTACCTGATTGGGAAGCAATGTCCTTGCAGTCCCCCTACTCTATGGAAAAAGAGCCTGATTTCCACCCACTAGCCATCTCTGGCACAGGGGCAATTTTGACTGTTTTGCGAAAAGCAAAGTAGTGCCTTTTTGTCTCCATGTGAGTGTTGCTGGTCACAAAGCCATCAATCTTGCTGACACATGACTTTTTTTTTTTTTTTTTGCCATGAAATACTTTTTCAATCATGACAAACATTTTGTGATTATGAGTCCATAAATACAGACAAGTGTCTAGGGTGTGGCTGATTGAGCAATCATTTAGTCATTGTTTTCTAGCACACATTACTCAGACTCCATATCATGAGATTCTTCTGCCTACAGCATAACCCAGCCTACTCCCACCTATTAGCCTAGGTAATTGTTTCATGCCAGTTCAAGTGTTGCCTCTCTTTTTTCTTAAGTTGTCCAAGAAAATATGGCAGAAGTATCACCTATCCATCCATCCCCCCGTCCATTTGTCCATCTATCCACTCATCCATCCATTCATCCATCTATTTATTCATCCATCCATCCATCCATCTATCCATTCACTACCCCTTTATCCCAGGTGCCTCATCCCTGTGACTCTTAGATTCAGGCTTTCTCCCTCTAGGTTGTTTGCCTTTTCCTCTGCTGCATCCTTGAACCACATGGTTCTCATCATTCCTGCTCCCTCTTGTCACCTGGTGTTTCAGTTTTTTGCCTGGAGTCATCTGAAATTTTCCTTAAATACTCAGCCTTGACCTCTTGCTCACTTACTCTTTCACCATCCTTCACTCATCTTGCTTCCTTATTTTATGGCATTTCATACATTTCATGATAGTAGTTGTGATTACAACACATTTCTTTATGTCTAACACAGACTTTGCAACAGAAAAATAGATCGTTATTTTGCAGACACAACAAATTCTGCAAGCATACATCCTTGGGATGAGGGTATCGGGGGTGGACAAACGTGGTTGCAACATGTGTCTCTTTGGGCATAGCTTTGCCCCATTGCATGAATATGGAAAATTTGGTAAGCTGAAAATGAGCTAAAAGAGATTCTCAAGCTGTTCCCTCACCACACCCTGCTAGGCATGTTTATTAAGTTAGTTTCTGATTTTTAAAAAAAATTTTATTTCACAGAAAACTGTTGAGCATTTATTCCTTGGTATACTAGGCACTATTCTAGGCATGGTATGTGGCATGGTTTGCCCTCATGGATTCTGTTGATTACAACTAATAGAAATCTTTTGAACTAACTTAGGAAAAAAAGTTGGGGAGGGGCAGGAGCATAGGGTATGATGATCCTTCAGGATGCGGGAAAGTCTCAGCAAGTCTGGGAGTAATACAGCCTGATTCTCAGGAGGATATTCCAGGAATAGGACAATATATTAGATCCACACAGGACTCCCTTTCTCTGTCTCTCACTTTTGCTTTTCCCTGTACATCTGTTTTATTAATTCCTCTTTTGCCACTAACCAGCTTTTTCTACTCTACACATAGCAGAAGATTAGGAAATTGCCCATGAGAATCATAACTCTACCTAAAACCAGATTGTTCAACACTGAATCCCAACTCCAAATTCCTGAGAGAAAGAATCTGATAGGCTCACCCTAGACCTGTTTTCAATCTTTGGTCCAATCATCTATATCCAGGACTAGGGTCTTGTTGGACGAGCATGGCTTATATTTTAAGAAAAAAGAAGGCTTTGTGAACTGGGCCAATATACAAAAGATGGCATCACCAACTCTCTTTAAGATAACTTATTTTGCAAGTGACCTTTTCTGATATAGATATATACTGATGAAAAAGATTTTTGTAACTCCAACTACATACACATACAAACACACACACTCTCACAGGCGTTTCTTTCTTCCTGGCTCATAGATTTGAGCACAAATAGTATAGAATTTGAGAATATGGTTCCCAGGGCTTATGTTCCCATCCCCCGTGTGGGGATAAGGAAGTTTAGGTCCAGTGGGGTGCTCATTGGGAGTAGTCTACTTCTTCCAACTCTAAGTTGGTTATCATCATTGACTTACCTGCTTCCGAGAGTCATCTTAACGGTGGCATGGGGACAGACCCTGGACTTTGAGGTCAGACTCTTCCGACTCTGCTATTTGTTATTAGTGGACAAGAATTTTAATCTCTCTGAGATTTAATTTTCTCATTGGTCCAGGCTTTTCTCACCGCATTACATTTGAAGGGAGTGGTATGAATGGCTTGAGATTCCTGGCAATTCCTAAAGTGAGGAATAGCCCACAGACCAAGCTGCAGGGTGTAGACCGTGCCTATTGTAGACTAGGTGGAGGCTTTGATTAAGTGTTGGGGGCTCCCGCTCTCAAGATAGCTCGTCTCCTCCTCTGTCTGCCTCTGGTCTATGGCAGAAAACTCGCTGTGCTTGAGTGACAAAGCAGATCACTTCCTCCCACTCCTGTGGCTTAGGACCCCTTTCTCTATCCTACTTTCACTCTGATTGGCAAGTTCACTCAGAGTGAAACCTTAGCAAAACCTCAAGGTTTGGCTTAACTGCAAAGGGGTGGTTGATATCAGATTCATGCCCCAGAACCAGAAGACCACTCGTGAGAAATTCCATAAGCACAGGAGTGTGGTTTGTGTCAAAATCAGCTTGTTGGAATAAAGCCATTTAATACCAGGTGGAAATATAGCATCATCGACTAGAGTGCTCAGGCCTTGGAACCTCTTAACTCAGCACCAGCTAGCGGGTTATGTACTGGGTAGGGGGAGTTGTGGCCAATCTGGTTCCCTGACAATTACCTTAAATAATACTAAGCACAATCAAAAGCGACAGTAAAGTATGCCATCTCAGAAAAAGGGAGGCAAGGATAGAAAAGCCAGGACTCAGGAGTCAAATGGACTTTCATTTCAGACTCAGTTCCACTTCTTACTACCTGGAGGCACCAGTTGGCTTCCAGAGCTTCCATCTCCTTATTTGTAACATTCAGGTAATACCCATGGCAGGAGTTTGTTAGGAAAATTAAGTCCAAAAAAGAAAAGGGCCATACGGTCACCCTGAACAGGGCTAGGAGAAGCAGGTGTTCAGAAGTGGCTCCTTTTTCCGGCCATTTTATAGCTCTACAGAGAGTCGAAAGTGGCCCAAAGGAGCTGTGGCCTGCCATCTTCCTAAGTTATATCACCATGATTCATATAACTGTTGTTCTGAACCTTAGCAAACTGGAAAGGCCCCAGTCTTTTGATTCTGACACATAAATATAGGCATAGGCTAGTTCAGATCCACAGGTCAGTCTTGGAGAGTTCTGCCAGCGCAGGTGGACTCCTCTGCAGCCAAGATGACAGGTGCAGAATCGTTCCTATGATACAGACTGTTGAGAAGGCAGGTGTGGAAATAGGGGACTGATACTTACTGAGCCTTTTCTGTGTGCTTTCATCTTTACACCTTCTCGCAACTGAGGCTTATAGAGTTCAGTGATGTGCCCGGCACGGCACACAGAGTAGGTGGCAGATATGTATAAGAAGAAGCTCAAGAGGGGGCTCTTTAGGAGGACCAGGGATATAAGCAGACACCTCTTAAATTCTGAAATCTATATCTGAGAGTACTGTGAGTGACTCCCTAAACTCCTCCCAAAGACAGAGCCCTAGAATTCAGGACCTGTTGCTTTTGGCCATTTTATCTTTGTTATGCATTTAGACCAGCTGAGGAGTGAAGCACTTATTAGGTACTCAAGAGTTGGGGGCCCTGTGTGAGTTACCAGGTCCAGTCTTGAACATTGAGGTTCCCTGCTGGAGGGCACAGGATAAGGGCACACTGCCTTGCTTTCCTTGACAATAGGCCTTGCCCTGTGATTCGCTTTGGCCAATGAAATAAATGGGAGTGGAAGTGACATACATGTGCCACTTCCAGCCAGTGCATTCACCTTGACTCCTTCCCATGCTTTAGCAATCAAAGGAGCAATGTCCTGACGGGGGCTCTGTCTTCCTAGGGCCCTGAGTGACCATAGTCAACACACCTTTGCTGTTGAATTTGTGATGGGGTGAGGAAGCAAACCCTTTGTTGTGTTTTGTCACTAAGACCTTGCAATCGTTTGTTACTGCAGCAGAACCTAGCCCGCGTTGCCCAACACTAACCTTTTCTTTCTCACAGAACCTCATACCAGTCCTGTTTTCTCCATCGGCTTCTGCCTGCTTTACTTCAGCCTCCCTCCAGTGGCGTTGTAGGCTCTGCTGCAGGATAAGACAATCAGGTTGAATGTAAAACAAAAACAGTCGCGTGACACAAAAGGAATAGACTGCTGGAGCAAACGAGTTACTAACACCTGGCCCTGAATTTGCTCACAGTTATTGCTATGGCACAAAGATTGCTGTGTGGAGTTCTTGTCTAACTCCCTGGCAACTTTTATGCATGTGTAGGGGAAGGTCTTTTGCCAGATGGTTAAAGTGTTCATGCTTCTATTTTGTTTTAATGCAAACTGACATTTCTTCATCTTCCCGCAGTGGGTTTCTTTTATGAGGTCGTGCTTTGCATTTTCATCGAAAGAATTTCTGACTCCCCCTCAGGAGCCCACCCTGTAGTTTCTGTGGGGGCTGGCTTGGTTAACCGCTTGCTTCAGTTTGAAGGCGCCACTGGCAGAACCAGACCATGGTGAACTTCTTGATTTACACTGTGGTAGGGAGTGTGCGAGGAGCCAGAAAGAAACAGGAAGGAGCTTTTGCAGGAGCCCCATGGAGAGCTGGCCGCTGCTCTGGGGCGCCTGGGCATCTAGAAGGCCAGCTTGGAGGGAGCCAGACACCTTTGCAAATGGCGTTCTTGTTCCTGTTGAAGAGCCGGGATGGGTGCTGGGTCCGTGTGTTAGAAGATTTGCACATGGAAGGATAAATCTAAACATAGATAATGTGTAAAGATCAATAAAGATTACCACAAATAAGTAAAAATAACAAAAACACCAAAAGTAAATAATACCCAAAGTAAATAATCCATAAAGCAAATACTGCCACCAGCTCATAGGAAGCAATTTGTAAGTGTTATCTCTTTTAATCTCCCCATAAGTTAGGTTGTGCTGCCTTTTACACGAGGAAGAAATGAATCTATTAAGTGATATGAAATCAAACGTGCTTTCATTTGATCATCAGTGGTTTATTTTGCTCATGTATGGATAGGCACATGTGTCTGGATGTACACGCTTAAGAACGAAAGCATGGACGTGCCCTCTCTTTCTGAGCTCTGTCGGGGGTTATGTTGTTCTCTGCCCTTTCAAAACCACATTCTGCAGGCCTCCCAGATTTTCCCAGTGACCAGCACCAACAGGCCACTGTCTGGGTCATTATGGTGACCACAGTGGCCACGGAAGTGATGTGAGGTCGAGGCAAGCCTTAGTCTTGGTATACAATGATGCTTTCCACTGGTCTGGGAAGCTCCCATTGGGCGGTCTGCCTTGCTGAGCTTTGCAAAAAAGCTTCTCAGCTTCCCAGCTCACTGGGCAGATGTGGGCAAAGGCTCGGGCTGTGTGCTTTTCTCCTTTGCTGCCTCACCACACAGAAATCTAACTCTCTAAAGCGGAAATTCCACTGGAAACGTAACTTTCTCTCCGTAAACTGATTTTACTCAAGACTTCCACTCAAGGCAAAAATGATCCAAATAGAATTTTTAAAATTTGATTACAAGGTAATGTCATCTTGACAGTAAGCATTTACACTTAGAAAATGGCTTAGTCTCTGCACTGTATTACTTAATAATCGCGGTTCCACAGTAGTGAGAAGGGACTCAGAAGAAGCAGCAGAGGTATGGTCAGTAAGAAAAAAAGCAAACTAACATCCTGTATTGTGGCCGTTCTCAAGACTCTTTAAAATGATCATATTGCCGCTTTGTTTATTTATTTGTTTTTGTGAATGTGAAAATTCCCAGCACATAGCGAGATGCTCAAGAAATGTTAGTGCCCTTCTCTAAGAAGGTAAGGCAACGGTCCACTCTATAAATTTTGTTTGCAAAACTCCAAAAGTACATAGCGAAAATGCAAGTTTCAGTTTCTTTGTTACACAGTATCATTGTTTTTATTTCAATGTGATCGGTATACAAGGGTCGTATCTGTGTCAGGAAATGCACACTTAGAGACAGGAAGGAATGTCTTCTGCTGGTCTGGCTTTGGACATGGAGCTCAAATTCATCTAAGTTCACTTTTTGAAAGAAAGTGAACTTACAAGCTTGTGGCAGCATCAGCACATGTTATTAGTACTCTCCAAATTCTAAACTAATGAGTTAGTCTCTCCCCTGGGGGTAGGGGCCTGACATGAGGGTGCAGTAAGGAGTTTCTGTGACAGAGATGGAAGTTGTCTCTCTCCACTGCATACTCAGAGCACAAGAAAGCCCCCTGTCTGAAAGGGAGGATGGTACAGCCCAGGACCGATGGATCCCTGGGGTCGGCTGGCAGGCTGACAAACAGCCTCAAGACCCTCCAGCAGGCCCTGGATGGGGCGGGAAAGGAGGGAGAGTGGCATGTCTGAGGTGAGAGAGCAGGTGTCCTGGTGAGACATGAACTGATGAGCTTTACAGACCAGCCTGGGGGAAATTCCATGATTCCAGGCTCTTCAGTTGAATCTTCAAAAGTGACACAGACTGGTGCTTCTTTCTCTTAACCAGAGCATATGAAGCATGTAGACATCTGGAATGTTCTCAGGAAAAGCTGGACAGGGGAAAAGAAAGCCACTCAACACATCAAAGAGAGCTGATCTCAGCAAACATCACTGCGTTCGACACTCATTTTGGATGGTTCATAGGCAGCATTCAATTTTCAGTGTCCTTTGGGCCAGGCCTGGAAAAACTGGTTTAAGATTCCTCATCTCACCCTTGTACTGGAAGAACAAGCTTGGAAAAACTTTGGCCACGGGGCAAGAAGGCAGAACAAGACTTATTGCTGGACAAGAAGTTCTGAGTAATGGGGACTTGACTTCATGTTGGGAGAAGAGGGGAGTTATATGCAGTTGGCCATTGGCCCATGACAAGGCCCTAGGTCCTTGAGTTTGTGGTACCACTGAAAGGCAAGACTTAAGTAATTTATACAAGTACTTTCTCTGGAAGTGGGAGATTTCCCTGCTCTCCTGGTTGCAAGGAACTTTCAAGTAACTTAACATCTTATGTATCCCTTTGTAAGTATGCCTATGCATGGGGACCAAGAGATGCTGAACAGCCAGGACTTGGAAAGGACAGGAAGTGGAAGGATGTTCTGGATCCAAGGAGACATAAGGACCCTCAGGAATTTTTAGTTCAAGGCTCTACCACCACGTGTCCCCACTCCCTTTAACTTCTCTCCTCCATTCTAGCTTCTTCCCCTTACTCATCACTTCTGCTTGCTCTTTAGTTTGACTTATGCATTCCTGTCTTGGCTCCTTTGACTCCTCTCTATAGTATGGCATCGTCTGGTACTACTGACTTCTTCAGATTCCTGAAAGAGAGAGATCTGATGGGATTTGCTCATCTTACCAGGGCATGTTGCTGGTCCCCAGCCAGGATGTAAACTAACCGGGCATAGTCCCAGTGGTGGCCTCCAAGCAGCCTAGACATGCAATCCTAAGCATAGCCTGTGGATGGGACACTTCAAGGTAAAAAATTACATTGGTGAATTACAATGCTGAATTACGTTGGATGCTTTTTCCCAGCACAGCATTGCAGTAAAATGGTGGGAATTCTGCAGCTGGGGTTACCCCCATGAGCCTTGGTTTTAGGTCCACATCAGATAGAGACAAGGTTTGCAAAGCACCGTGGGTCTGGGTCTGAGGCAGACAGCATCGGCGAGCTGCCTCATCCACTGTGAATGATGTAAAGGCTAACCTCACCTCCATGAGCAAGGGTTATCTAGGCCACTGCGCACAGGCCGCCAGAGAAGATGACAGCCCAGAGCAGAGCAGTGCTTTCTCTGGGGGTTTCTTTCTGAAAGTAAAAGGGGTTTTCTAGCTCGATCCTGTGGAGACCACTTTAGTTTCCATTTTTCTCAGATGATAACATCTACAGAGGGGCTCCTTTCACTGTGGGTACATCATTTCTCAAATATGTGGCCCACGTTTAGAACCACATAATACTTATTAATTACCACAGTTAGTACTTGCTGTGGGCAGCTCAGACCACCTCAGATGTACTCCGAGTATCCAAGGAGAAGTCATAGCCCACCAAACGGCCGTGTCAACAGAGACCCAGGATGCAAACTGGCCTCCACCCCCCAAGCTGAGCCTACGTATTGACCACTTCTTTTCCAAAGGATGCTGCTTCCTGTGGGAAGATGCGCTTTAATTTTTTGTCCTGATGTTGAATATAATGAGGAAGTACATGATTAACTCCATGTACGTTGAAGGCAGCTGTAATCAGGAATGGAACCAGTTCCATTTTACCTGAGAAAGAACACTTCGGCGTCCTTTCTTTCAGATGATTCCTGCAATCCCCATGCTCCTGGTACCCCATGCCAAGAACGTGGCTGCAGCTTCGGTCAGGATGGCCGCGTGCGGCGGGTGCCAAGGCTGCCCTGCCATTTGCTGGCTCTGTGACAGATCTCAACCTTTTCTTAGTCTACTTACTCATGTTTTACACAGGGATATTAGTGACCTACCTCACAAGAGTTTTGTAATGACTAAAAATCATGTCTATAAAGTTTTTGGCAAATGATTGATCATAAGTTATCATTATCACTCACGTTCAAGGCACTGATATTTATAAAGAAAACAGGAATTCCTTTGCGTCGGTGCACTGGCGAAGTGTTTCCCAGCCCCTCACAGCCCCTCAGGCGTGGGTAAACCGATGCCTGTTTCAGTCGCCCCGACCTGGGAAGCTTCAGAGCCTTTGCGTGTTTTCCCTGGGAAGGAGGTTTCCAGAGGGAAGGTTTCTGTGCCATGGTCGTCGCCTTTGGGGGTGATTGTGTCTTCAGGGCCCTTGTTGTCATGTTGGATGTGGGGGCGGCTCGATGAGAGCTTGGGTGCTTGAGAAAAGGAGCGAAAAACCCAAGTGAGAAAACCCAAGAGAAACCGAAAGACCCGAACGCCGGAGAAAAAATAGAGCCTCGGGACTGCGGCGGTTAAGGAACTGGGCTCGGCAGGAAGTGGGCAGAATGCTGTTTTCAGTGTGCTCATGGGAACTGAGTTGGAAAGTGCTGTGGTGAGTGTGTGTGGAAAGAAAGGGCTTTAATCAAGCTATAAATATCTGTTTCTTTGAAGTTTTATGACCAACAATTAATGTTACTGGAAGGCACATAAAGAGTTGTGTCTTGACTTGGTGGGTCTGAGGGGGGGCGGGGGCAGGTCAGGAGTCTCTCCTCCCAGGACACCGTCCCTACTCCTGCGCATTGTGTGTGTGTGTGTGTGTGTGTGTGTGTGTGATCTGAGAGCAGAACAGGTGTCTAAAAGCATCCTCAGTACATACTTACCCAGTTCGTTTCTTCTTTCCTTCATCCATCCATCCACCCAGTGGATTAATGTTGATCGAGGGCCTGCTCCGCACAAGCCCTGGTGCTGCAGCCGTGAATGAGTGAAACCCCTGTTCTCGGGAAGCTTTTTCTAGTTGGGGAAAGAGAGGCTAAACAAATCAGGACCTATCGAGGAAAGAGAAGCACTGTAAAGGTGGCCTGTTAAGAAGACAGAGGGCAGAAGGATAAGACGCCGTGAGACCAGAGAACAGAGGCCTGTGCGGAGAGATGGGTTGGGTGTGGGGGGAAGGAGACCGCAGGTACATATCAAGGTGCGGAGGCAGGTACATTCTCCGTGGGGCCCTGGACGACCGCCAAGGAGGCCAGTGGGACACAGAGAGGAGCACTGCTTTGAGGGGAAGGTATTCGCTCTCCAGCGGCCCAGCAGACCTTGGAGGCCAGTGGAAGAACTGTGGAACTTGTTACCCGGAGTGAGACAGAAGGGCCCAACAGGGTTTACTTGGTTCTCCCAAATGACCAGCCACCAATTCTGTACTAATATCCTTCCCTCAGACTTTCCTCTTCTTATCAAACAAAACAATGCAAAAAACAAAAGCAAAATTGAAAACTCCACCAGAAAGTAGTAGACAGGGCTTTTTTTTTTTTAAGGGGTAGGGCTTTTGTCTGTTGTTGTTCGCCTCTTGCTCTATGCTGACCTCAGTGTAAGAAATTTTGTGATCTCATTCCTGCTTTGAAGCCCTTCCGTTGCTTTTATGAGCATAAGTGAACTTGAAGGCTGGCAGGGAGAAGCAATATAAACCTTGTCATTCCCCCCCCCAGGGTGCCCTTTGTACCCCATCTTCATGGATGTGGGCCTCAGGAATTTGGAATTTATGATCCTTCGGATCAGGACTCAGCTGGAGGTTTACCTGTGCACTCACCTAGGAGAGAGGGTATACTGAGTAAAAGTACTCCGGAACAATCTGGAGAAATCTACCATTTGCAAGAAAGCACTTTTAAAGTACCCTGTTTGGCATTTTAGAAGCTCCTACTTACTCAAGGATACTCTTTCCTATTCCTTTAAGTTGCTCACCTAAGGACTTTGCTAGATAAAAGTTGATTTTCTTAAAAGGTTTTCTGCACACACTTGACAGCATTTTTTAAAAAAGGAAATGCATAATTCAGATCAGCTTTCCTTCCAGGTAATCGGAATTAGAGAGGTTTGCTGTGTGTGAGAGAGCATTCCCCTCCTTTGTTTCCTCGGGTGCAGATAGCTGTTTATGACTAATGGGATTCATTACATGTGTGTTTAGCCTACCTATTATTAAGGCTTGAACATTATTAAAACCCAAAGAGATAACAGAGAAGGAAGCTTTGGGGAGCCAGGAATCCATGATGCCGGCTTGCTTCAAAATAGAACAGCAAAATGGCAGCCACCTCGCCTGTCCTTTGTTTCCCATGAATGAAGCCAGAGGCAATGGCACTTAGTTGTCCTAGAGTGACTGGCTCACCCTCTGATTGGGGTGTGCACCTCTGCTCACTGGCATTTCTCCACCACACAGACCCCACAGGTCTCCCGGGAGTCCGCCTCCTCCCCTGGAGCCGGGTGCATGAGTTTCAGCGGCAGTTCAGGGAGGAAAGCCGGGGGCCGCACTGTTCACTGCTTCGTGTACTTGGCCTTTAACCTGATCTAATTCAATCCAGCCATGTCCTTTGTCCACAAAAAGAAATGGCTTTGGCAGGGAATGACTTGGGATGGAAACAGTGACAAGTTTATGTACCTTTTTGAGACATGATTTCCCCAGGACTGGGGACAAAGACAAAGGGTTTTAGAAGTCTCCCCGGAATTGATGTAAATGTTCAAAGCACATTCTTTTGTGTCCCCTTGGCCACACAGGAGCGGAATCTGGGTTCCAACCCAATGCAGCTCCCATCCTTGCGGATGGACACGTGACTTGTGGCCCTGAGTATAATGTAAAGTATAATGCTGTCTTCCACTTTGTCCTTAATACTCTGTAACTCACCAGCTATAGAGAAAGATGTTAGGATATTGGTTAAGGAACTGCAGTGCAGTGATTCAATAGACTATCCTACATCAAGGGGAAGAATGACACTTCTAAAGGAAATAATCAGAGCAAAACATTCTATGTTTACATCTGTGACAGAAAACAAAATGTCGTGGTGTGGTTGGGAGGGGTGGGGGGAGAGGCAGCAATTGGAGTGGAAAAACAAAGGACCCAAAACACTAAATACCACTGTATTTATGATAGCTGTGTTTGAGAGAAGGGGTTCCGGATCTGTGTTTCTCTGTATTTTCTCATCTTAAAAAAACGAGCACTTCTGATTACGAGATCAAAAAGAAATATTCAGTGGCTTATTTTGACCCAATAAGTTTGCTGTTTAATTCCGATGGAGCTTCGGTTTGCATAAGAAGTAGGCTTGCAACGCGCGTGAGGACTTTCTCTTTTAATGAAAAGGAGCCATTTTATCACGCCAGCAGCTCTGCAAGCACACCGCTCCTCTGTTGAGCGGGCCTCCACACCCAGTGCAGCCCGGTGACACCCACAACAAACGCAAGGACACTCCTCGTACCACAGACTTCCCGTCAGAGGCGAGGGAGGGAACGCGGCCTGGCAGCCTGTCTATAAAGTAACTTGAATGAACATCGAGAGGATCGTCAGATATTAGTCCTGTTCCTCTTTCTCAGACCATTGATAGATTTTCCTCTTGCCTCCCCTCCCCGACACCGTTTGGCAGAGAGTGACAGGCCTGGTATAGAAAGAGAAAAGGGAAACAGGTGACTCAGCCAAGAGCAGGCCTCACCACAGCTTCCTGGCCACGCTTCTCGCTCCCCTTCCATGAGAGAAAGGGGAGGAGGCCCAGGGCCTTCTAGCATAATGTAGGAGGGCTTTGGCCAGTGAATGAGTGAATGAGTGAACGAGTGAATGAATGATTACAAATACCCAGAGGGTCACTCAAAAATTCTGTCATGATGTAGCCACACAAACTGTCCGGGTGTATCTCGTCCTCACTCCTCAGCTCTGTGAACCCTGAAATCCATTTCCTCCTTTACAGGCAAGCTTGGGGCAGGGGCGGGCGTGCTGGACGGCTTGCACACGCCGAGGCCGCTGATGTGTCCTTGTCACTTTGGCAGCACGCTGGTCTGTATTTCCTGAATTCTAAAGAGCAAACAGCAAAAAGCAAACAAGAAACAGCACAGTGCATTCGAGTATCCCTTTAAAGAATTCATCTAAGATCTTAAAAAAGAAAAAAAAAAGTAACATGTTTTAAAAGTTTGGGTGTAAAATACGCACAAAAGCAAACATATAGACTCAGTGACCTTCTGAAGATGCACCTCAAATAGGGAATAACAAAGATCTCGCTCATTTAAAGGAGCCTTAAAGAAGCAACGAGAGGAAAATAATAGTGTTTCTTTCATTAAAAGGAGCCCAATATTTATTGATCCAATAGGTTTACACTGTGCGTACCCGGGAGTGCCATCAGCCCAAAGCAGATGGGCGTCTTGGGCAATTTTTTCTCACATTACTACCGAGGGGATTTGCCTGATCGCCTTGTCAGCTTCTAAATTCTTTGGGCACACAGGAGGGGTAACATGGTTCCGGCTTATTTCTAAGCCCCTTTGAGGCAATTTCTGGTCTCCAAATTGAGGCAAAATAATCCTCACAATTCCTTGGACATTCTCTCCTCATCCCCCACCCCCTTCTGTCAGAAAGGGGATACATCTAAGAGGCTTCGTGATGCCTTAGAAGCGACTTAAGGTGATCCTTGCTTAAGACGCGCCTGTCGCCTTTGTCTGCCTTTTGTTTTCCTCTCGACCCTATCAGGACACTCCACTCTCCCTCTGGCAGTTTGATTTCACGGGAGAGGAGAGGAGAGATGGGAAATGGACCCCTACGTTATAGCGATTTCTTCAAGGAGTTCACACTGCTTTCAGGCATGTCCTTATTACCTCATTAATTCTCCTAATGTTCCCTCAGCATTGTTGTTCTTCTCCTCAGGATGGAGAAATTGAGGCACAGACAAAATAAATAGCATGTAGAAGGTCAGAGAGCCTGGCAGTGGGAGATGGGGAAGGCAGGGGGCTCTGGCATCTATCCTGGGCTATCGATCAGACTGTCCTCTTTAAATAAGCAGGGAGGGAAAGAGGGAGAGAGACAAAGACAGACAGACGGAACTCAAACTGCAGAGCTGATGAAACAAGTGGACCAGATTTAGTGATCACTCATCTATTAGAGATCAGTCTTCTTGGTGTGTGAGTAAACTATTACCTGCCAGGTTTTACAAAGTGGCTCCCTTATTTGCTGCTAGTGTTCTGTGTCCCAGGGACTGTGCTGGGCTCAGGCCTATGGCAGATTTTACTCAATGGAGTTAATATGTGGGAAGGCCTTATGACGAACCACACAAGCAAGAATGCAGATCTAAGAAAGTCCGACTCTCCCCACACCCCCTGCCTCACCCACCCACCCTACCCTCACCTACCCCTGCACGACAGCCCCATTCTCCTAAAGGGTTGCCTGGCACCCCTCTGTTCCCACCTTGTGTTTTTGTTCACTGGAGAACTAGAGTCTCCTTTGAAAACACAAGTTAGCTCACATCTTTCTTGCCTAGAACTTCCCAAAGGCTTCGGGCGTCACTCACAGCTGGTCTTGACCATGGCTGTGGGACCCTTCCTGCTCTTCCCTCTCCCAAACACTCTGTCCTCACCTCCTGGGCTCTCCCCCTCATTCACTTTGTTCCAACTATACTGACCTCCTTGCTGTTCAAGTTCACCAAGCATACTGCCCGGAAGCCTCTCCTGTCCTCACCTGTGCTCAGAGTGTCCTTCACAACCAACAGAACCCAGTCACCCCTTCCTCTCTTTCACCTTTTAGACATTGGACTTTAAGTTACAGTCTGTCTTTGTCACCCCTCTCAGTACCCCATTTCCCCGCCTGCTTTTTCTCCACACACCACCACCATTGAACCCACCTTGCAGTTTACCCATTCGTTTTGTTTTCTGTCCCTTCCCGTGAGAGTGCAAACTCCAGAAGGGCAGGTATTTCATCTGTTGTGTTCACTGCTGCATTACCCTCACCAGGAAACTCATAGGTGCTCAACAAATACTTGATCTCTTTAAGGGAGAACGTGACTCTCGCGGAATAACCTCAGTAAACCTCAGGGATGGGTGTCCAGAAGATGCTGCTGGATTCCTCCCATAATCTGGGAGGAGAGAGATTCACAATGGGGCGGGGACATCTATTGGGGTTCTTTGTGGTTGTGGCGGTGTTGAGGAGGAATCCAGGGAGGAGGCTGGGACAGGGCCCACTGTCTTTGTGGGGTTTACCCCTCTTTTGTTTTGGCAGAGGCATAGAAGGATCTCTTCATTTAAAAGTCCAGGTTAAGTTTTTTTTCTTTTTCTTTTTTGACCTGCAACAGGTGTTAACCTACCTGGTTATGTCAAGCCCTGGAGGTGCTTGTTGTTATTGACAGGGATACATGTAGGGCGCAGGCTGCCCCGGGTCAGTGGATTCACAGAGAAGTCAGAATTTTCTTTCACAAAGAGCCTACTTTTCTCAATAATTGCATAATGACGTCTTTGATTCCCAGGCTCTCATCCCCAGCTGTTTCCTGAGGCATTTATTCAAGATCCGAGATGCCATTCACAATCCAGCAGGATGCATATTTGTATCTGGCTCCAAAACCTTTTTTGGGGGGGCCCATCTCACTGCAGCCCATGGCAGAAGATTCTAGCAATGAGCAGTAACCGAAAGTGAGAATTCATTGCAACCCACACCGCGATCTAATGGTCACACATTACAAGAGCAAAGTCCATATTTTTTTTTCACTGTGGCACTGCAGCGCTATCACACGCTCCGCGGGCTTGCTAATGTCTTTTGTTTGCATTAAGAGAAAACATAACCCCCCCCCTCTGAGAACCAGAGAGAGCCCCTCAGGTTCTGAATGCTAAGACTTTCAAAATCGTACTGGGAGGCGGTTGAGTCTGTGTGAGGGTCCTGTGCAGTTTGATTCCGTTTCCAAATGATCTTTGGAAATCAGGGCCCTTCCTTCCCTTTATTTAGGAAAGGTGATCATCTTTCCCTTTCGCGTGTCCCCGTATAAGCTGTGGGTACCGGGAACAAGAGGTAGGGTGGCTCGAAATGGGAATAGAGGAGGTTTGAATCTTTCACCCAGTGATCACAGTTCAACTCTATTGATTTCGACCATTGAATCTTGCCTCGGATCTGAACCTCAAGCACAATTCCAAACCACCAGGCAAGAGAAACTACAGGCGAAATGATAAGTCAGGTCCTGCCAGGTGACTAAGGCAGCATGGCAATGCTTCAAGTCTTTAAAACCATATCCCAGTGGCCCAAAAGCATTAATACATTTGGAACGGTGCCTGTCCAGTGTCTAGAGAGGCGCCTGCAGAATTTGATTCCTAGGTACATCAAGTTTTAGAACTGGAAGAAACTTGAGACAGTCTCTCGTCCAGCAAATTCCAAATCTGTCTGCTCATCAGAATTACCTGGGAGCTTAAAAAATTACGGACTTCTGAGCCCCACTCTGCAGAGAGACACATTCATTTGATGTAGGATTCAACCCAGGAAGCTCCAAGCAGGGGCAGAATCACATCTGCAAACCTCTGTGATCTCACAGAGGGAAAACTGGGCTTCGGTGGGTGAGATGGAGACGGGGGACTGAACACAAGCTTCCAGATTTACAGCGCACTGCGTTTTCTCCTGGACCAGGTCTCTGCTTCTCAACCAGGAGGAACCTCATTCACTAATTTCACTCAGAGCCGGGCTCAAGGATTACCGTGGCAAAGAATGCACGTAAGAGTGGCGTGCCAAGAGAGAAACTGGGATCTGCCCACCTTCCTCACCCCTTCCCTGGCACTTGTGGTTGCACTTTTAGAAATTTTATCAAAGATAATGATCATAATGTCCTTACGTGTTGAGCAAACTACCCTATCATCTCCGGGGTTTTTTTTTGTTGAGGAGTTTCAAAAAATGTTGCACCGTGGTTTTTTTCTTCTAAAATATCCTCAGTTTAAGCAGGAATTGCAAGCAATAAATGTTTACCAGGAGGTGATATAAATGAATGAGTTGGAAAACTAAATGCAACTAGTTTAGTTTATTTTCATTTTTGTCATAATGTGCCAAATGTATCTACGTGGGCCAAAAGAACATAAACGCTTTGCAGCCTACGGACCTTCATTTTGAGAACTCTGATTATATTTAGTTGAAGTATAAGTGACAAGGAACTAACCATTCAGGGGTATGGATTAGTCAGGATACAACCAGAGAAGTGAACCAGTAGGAGCTATACATTAAGAGGTTTACAGCAAGGAACTGGCTTATGTGATTCTGGGAGTTTCCTAGGAAAGTCCCAGATCCATGCTGTGGACACGCAGGAAATGTGGACTAGAACTGTCACTATTGGGGTCAGCTGCCGAACAGTATAATTTCTTCCTCTCCGGGAAGGCTCCGCTCTCATTTTAGGATGCTTCAACTGATTGGCTTAAGCTCACCCAGATTATCTGGGATGATCTCCTTTACCGGAAGTCAACGAACTATGGACTTTAATCACATCTACTAAACATGTGTCCAGGAACAGCTTGATTAGCATTGAATTGAGTAACTGAGTGACTGGGAACTGGGAATACCAAGATGGCACATAAAACTGACTATCTCAGAGTCGATGTCTAAAAAAAAAAAATCAACGAAAAATAAATAAGATCAAGACTCCTCTGGCATCTTTTGACAAGGGTCTTAATTATTCTAGGCCTCCCCCGCCCCTTAAAAAAAGAGATTGTTTTAAAGAGCCCGAGAAATGAGGGCAGGCATTAGTGATCCGATTTGGAAGAGAAGGCCTGGGTTTGTGCCAATACAAGATGGGTTTGTATCTTTAAGTGGCCTTTATCACCATAGTAATAAACAGCAAACCAGCCCAAATCTTCCAGGCTTGTGTTGGCTTTGACCAATGAAGTAGAACAGGGCCTCTGAATACCCCATTAGTTCCAGGCTGTGCTTTGATGGCTCTGCACAGGCAGCTCTTTTTCTACACAAGTCACCAGCCTCACCCGTGTCTCTTAACAAATGTTGTTGACAGGCCGAGTTGCAATTTTTCTGCATGTTCTGACAGTTTAATTCAGTACCTCTTGGCTAAGCACTCAGCCTAAGGGGGTACTTCAGCACCTTGACATCACCGGGCTGCAATTAAAATAATTCAGCGCTGGGGCTGGGCTTGCAGAGAGAGTCCTTCTTTCCCCTGGAACACACGGTGCATCTTCCAGCCCCCCCTGTGGAGCAGATTCCAGATCTCCCTTTTAGAGGGGAAGGCAGTGGAATTTATGAACAAGACGTCGATTCGCAAGAAGTGGCTCAATTTGCATGTTACGCCCAACGGGGTTTTCTCCACGGTGGCTGAACATAATTTCTTTGGTAGACTCGGCACCTGTAGAAAGGTCAGGAGGGAGGGGATAAGAGTGAGGCAGCACGGATGGGAGTTTGGCAAAGACCATTTTTAGAAGCTGTCCTTCCAAAACAGCACATCAGAAATGTCCTTTATTCTAAATTCTGCACAGGAAAGATAAGTGAATAGAAGTACCTGGACATCAGCCTCTTTTCAAGTGGAGCCTCGGAGATGTTTTAGAAAGGCTTTCGCTCCAATGTAGCCATCAAGTGGGGGGCGGCGCTGTGGAATGAGCCTAACGCCGTTTGCCCCTCTGTCCCAACCTGACAACGCTGCTGGTGTTGCTACGAAAACAAGATTGTTTCCAAGTTTTAGAGAGATCTGGCTTCTCAGGAAAGGTCCTTCAGCAGATGGAAAGTTGGTGAATTCCTCCAAATTACTTTATGATGAAGGTCATTTGGGGGGGAACTTTTATTTAATGGCCACAGCCAGAGGGAATGTGGTCCATGTGAGCCAGGGTGGGACCCAGGAATCTGTTTTTTTTTTTTTAATTTTTTAATTACAATTGGCATTCAGTATTACACCGGTTTCAGGTGTACAGCATAGTGGTCAGACATTTACGGAACTTACGAGGTGATCTCCCGGATAAGCCCATGGGAATTTGTATTTTAATAATGAGTGTCTCTGGTGAGTCATTTCCTTCAGCGAACGCAGGAAGTACAGCTCTGACATAAATGTCCACAGAGCTCTCTGTGCTGTCCAGAAAAAGCCAACGACGGGAACTTTCCAAAGGGAATGACTTGATATGGTTTCTCATTCTCTCTCTTTTCCCGTATTACTTGCCTTTAAAACAAATGCTAATACTTAGTTATAGCTTCTGCATCTGTTTTCTGGATACTTCCATCCAGAGATAGGGGATTTGTAAAAGGAACATGCTCCAGGGCTTTGCTTTTCAAGACACAGAGCATCTTGGAGGAAATGGGAGACTTTCACACATGGTGCACTTAGGAAGGAAGGAGACCCAAGGAGACACTTCTGGAGGACTGACCTGGAGTTGACTCCCCTGACTCAGGGTTGCACTGTAATACCTTCAGCCCCCAGGGATAAGGACAAAATTCAGTCTGAATGCTTGGTGTCACCATCTACAAAATAATTTGCCAATAAAAATAAAATAAGAATGGATGTTATATTTTAATTCAGTTATGTAGTGGCCTCTCGTGACTGTGGGCAAGAGGTGTTCTAGTTGAGGGCTCAGCTATCTGACAGGTAGGAGGTCCCACACCTCCGTTCTATAACATCTATGAATCGAGCTTGTACGTGCTAGATTCTGTTAGGGACCGTAGTAGATACGAAGTGTGAGAGAATGCTGGATGTCTGTTGCATTTAGCAAACATTACTTTTTTCAGAGTTGCTAAATCCCTTCTTTGAAGGAAATCTGTAACAAACAGGTAAAAAGAGTCTGAGAGAATTTGAAAGTGATCTCATTAAAAAAATCAACACGCATACAATGCCTACCCGGGAAAGAGCTGGGCATATTGTGGTCACTCAAGAAAGACTTCCAGCCTTTTGGATATAATTCTGAGATCTCAGAAGTTCTGAAGCTAAAAGAATGCATGTTTAAATTACTTTTCTCATCACACACTTGAGGAGCCTGTCCAAGTCACTCATAGCAAAGGCCCTGTATGAGAAGGATCACCTTTTCTGATCTTTGAAGAGGGTGAAGGACAAATGCCCCACGTCACGAGGCACCCACAGCTAGCTTTGGCTACCCTTCTTCCTCTTCTTCCTCTACCCTCCTCTACCTGAACTGACCAGCCAGCCTTTGACAGGGAACAAGCAGAAGGGTAGGACTGGCTTTTTTCTTTTTCTTTTTCATTTGCCTCTCAGTTTTGGTAAGTTCTCAGCATCACCCTCTCAGGCATTCCCTGACAAAGACAAACACATCCGCCTAAGTGGTTAAAGCTCAGGACATATTTGTTGATCTCTGCTGAGACTCTAGGACTGTTTTAATCCATCCCCTGCCTTTCCCCTATACATTACCCAAGGCCTTGACCTATTGACTGCAGAGCCTCCACAGCAGCTAGACTCCCTGTTTGAAAGGTTTTCCGAAGAGGCGTCTATTAATTTATGTATTTAATTTCTGTACGAAGTGACTGCTCTCCTCCCAGCACAGGTATTAAAGTACCTTTAGGGGAATCCGGCAGCTGAAACCCTCTGTAAGGAAAAATGCTTAGAGTGTCACAAAGCAAAAGCATTGGTGTGAAAGGCTCGGTGTGCTCAGTGGAAAACCACTGGGTTTGCTCCCTGCTTAGATTTTGGGTCCTCTTCCCACTTCTCAAGGCCCCATCTGGGAAGCCTTAGCTGGAGCGAGCACGCGAGTTTCATTATGCTACACAGGGGAGAGGTTGATGGCCGTGTTCCAGTTTATTCTACACTTTCTGGTTTAGTATGTGATTCCGCTCTGCCAATAGAGTTAACTTTTCAGATCTTAACAAATCTAGTAACATTTCAACGTACCGGGGAAGTCCAACCACAAATTAGCTATTCATAAAGAGGGTTATTTTGAATTAATATTACATATGTGTTTTAAACAATTGATCCCATCACTGGCCTTTGGTGTCTTGAGTGATCAAGAACGGTAAGGCAAGCGGCAAACTGGAGCTCCCTTTTAATGACATCAGGCACATGTCCACACACGTGCCCGCAGACGTGCTTTGTTGGACATGCCAGGTGGCCCGGTCCTACAGGCAGGGGTTTCTTAATTGAAAGTGATGTGTGAAATTCCAATAGAGTGAATTCCAGTGAAGTCCATGAATGGGGAAATTTAGGCTTTAATAGCCCATTCTGAGAAAGGAGAGGGGCAGCCTTATGGGGGCACCATTTTTGCTGAGAACACTCCTTAGGGACTTTGCCCAAGACATCAGCAATGTTCCTGTGCCATCCCGGGAGTCTCCAAAGCTGGCAAAGGCAGCCCCATGCCTGTGAAATAGGACCTGCTCTGGGCCTTGGCTTTTAAGCCCTGAAATATCATGTAATTTTGTTTAAATGGAGTAACATAGGGTTGCCCACTTTTCATTTGGTATGTAAGGACATTAATAACTTTTATAAAATCTCAACTGTCACCTGTTATAACCACCATTTCATAAGATAAATAATTTTCTCCAACATTATGAAAATTTACAAACATGCCTCAAAATTGAAGAAAGTATACAGTGACTCTGGTTGTTTTATCATACATTTATCCATCCATCATCTTTTAACAAAACAAATGATATTTTAATGCCAAGAAATAGGAAGGGAATGATCTCATGTAGAAGACAGTCATTTCCAAGAAAGGTCAGCTGACAACCTGACATCAATTTATATACATTGACATGTCTCTAAACATACATACACCTGTGTAAATGTCCCTGTGTATAGACACACACACATATGAACATACACACATGCATCTATATGCGTTTAAAATGCACGTCTGTTTTTAATCCCCATTCTGTTCCTACGAGTAAAAGCATGAACTCCGCGGCAGGAAGAGTAGTTCTCTGGACGGAAACACCCACCTCTGATGCGTTAAGGGGACTTAGTGCCCTCAAATATTGGTCTCCATGCAGCCCCCGCTTTGCCAGATGAGAACAGACACCTCCAGAAGCCGTGACAGGTCCAGAGTGCCCAAGTAATGGCCGTCTGCTACCCTTTCTGAACGTTAAATGAAACTTCTTCTTCCTTATAATGAAAACAATTTATGGTCAGTGTTGGAAAGGTAGAAAACATAGGTAGGCAAAATGACAAAATCAGAACAGTCATAATCTTGTCACCCAGAGAAAAGGATGCTAACTCTATATTCATACCCATGTCCTTATTCATATTCACATCTATGCCTATCCCTAAATCCATTTATACATTTAAATTTATATATTTAGACCTTTATATAAATGTACATATAGCTATTCTTGCTTTTGTAAAAACATCACAGAAACAGAATGCAACCCCCACTTTATTATATAATCTGATTTATTTTGGCTAACAGGATATTGTGGGTCTGCTGTACCAATAACCTTATTCTGCATCATCTCCAGTGGCTCCATGGTATCCCATTATATGGTTTCAGTTACACGCTGAAACTAGTGTTTCTCAAAGTGTGGTCCCTGGGCCAGCAGCATCAGCATCACCTTGAACTTGTTAGAAAGGTGAATTCTCAGGCCCCACCCAGAGCTGCTGAATCTGGGGTTAGGACCACGAGGTGCATTTAAGTGAGCCGTGCAGGAGATCCTGGTGAATGCTGAAGTTGGAGAGCCACTTCTTTAAGCAAACATTGCTGCACATTTCCTCCCTCCCCTAACCACTGTCAGGGGAGAACATTCTAAATGTTTCACCTGCAACCTCAAATATTTACCTGTGCTCGCTAAATGCAGGTGAAGGAATCTTTAGAGGAAAGTGCAATTCCTCTTCTCCTCTAAATTCCACTCACGTAATCTAGATGAAGGGACTCACGGGTGAATTTGAGGTATCGCGACGTCCTTGAAATGATGAGCAAAATTTGGAATTTTAGCACATTTTTTCTGGGTGCAGCACAACTATCAGATTTCAAAAAGACCATGACCCAAAGATGACTTTTTATTTGTTAATTTTGTTCCTATGCTTGCTGCTCCGCTTTCCCAGTTATTTTAATGAAAAATAAAAAAGGAAATCTACGCAGGGGTCCCATGGGCATAGTGCTCAAGCAACATGTGGCGTGGCGACCATTCTGCCTTGTCTAGGTAGCCCACAGGCTTGCCTTCTCTCCTTTTCTGGGGCCAGCAGTTCACACTCTGACAGCTCAGCATCACCACCCCCGCCCCAACCCCAGGTGGGAGGTGGTGTGAGCATTTTTGGCTCCACTCCTGGACTTGAATCTTTTACACCCTTTCACCTAGACGTTCTAAATCTATGACTGTCTAGAGTCTTCCACATCTTCTTACCCACAAACTCTACATCAATGACTTTGTCCCAAGAAAATAATTAGATAGCCGTGAAAGTCGGTGCATAAAGCGATGACCATAAAATTATTTGTAGTCCAAAATTACCATCGGCCAAGGGTCCAACGGTAAACACGAGTTACAGAAATTACATAGTAAGTAAAGTCATGGGGTCAAAAGTTAAACAGTTGGTAAAACCGAGGTTTTTGAAACACGGTAAAGGAATCCTGGAATAATATTAAGGGAAAAAAGTAGTATATAGTTTAGAATGTATTTAGCCCAATTCAATGTCCACATAAAAAATATCTGGGAGGAATGAGATGTGTATGTTCAGATTTTCAACTTCTTCTTTTTTCTTTTCCATATTATCAAAATTCTCTAAAGTTAACATTTATTGGTTTCTAGTCAGGAAAAAAAACTATGTGAAATAAAATACACACTATGTTGTGGTGAGGAAGTCCACACCAACCCACTCTCTGAATGTTACATGGATTCTGGCTTTGCAATTTTGGTGTTAACTAGACCCTCCTCTGAGGGAGAATGTTTCCTGTGCAAAAGCATCGGTCAGTAGGGGCCAGACCATGCCTTCTTGACAGGCGGAGGCCCATTTACTTACTTACTGGGCAGAGCTGAACCCAAGGCCCTATTCCACAGTGTCAGCGAGATCGGCTTATTCCTGACAGAAGTTCCAGCACCCTCCCCACAGATAAGGGTCAGGTGAATGATGAGCGGGTGTGACTGTCGGTAACAGGATGATTTGCCTTAACGCATTCTCCCTCTTCTCAGCTCTGGAATGTTCTGTGATTCAGAGCCCCCTTTTAATTGTCCCGCATGCAAAAGGAAGTCATTGCTGAGGCCAGGCCAGAAGGATCCCTCAAATGACTGCTTTCTATCATGTCACAGTGGGGTGACTGGAACTCAAAAGGGAGTTTTCACCAGCCGCATACAGGGGACCACCAATTTACGTTACGTCATACCTCTTGTTATATCTGTTTGTAGCACAAACTTTATCCATCTTTTCTTAGCAGCCTCCATATGTTTGGGAAAACTTAGTGGTACCCAGGATACTTAACTACCATTGGCTAGTTAGTTTGGAAAGGTCAATCATGCATTCAACAAATATGTGCAGAATATCTCTTATGCACCAGGCGGGATATAGCTTTCTGGAAATGATGTGGTAAGCCACCAAACCGTGCTCTGGTCCCGAGCCCAGGGTCCGGCAGGAGACGTCCTGATACTGCGGCGGGGGTTTTCACAAGTGCTCTGTTTCTGGTTGCAGAAGCAATATGAAGATTTGCATATGGTTTTAAGAACTGTAAGGGAGGGCACTTAACCTCCTGGCGACATCACTCTCACTTTCTTTTGTTTCCGATGTGCTTCCCTAAGTGAGCACAGCCACAGCAAAGCTCTGGGGATCCTGCAGGCACTGGGACTCCTTTGGAAGGGAGTTGGCATCTTCCAGTGGATGCTTTGCAGGAGAAAATGGAAAGGGGTCAAGAAACACCGCATTCCCAGAGCATAGTCCTTGGTAGACTTGTGGGCACTGAAGCTGTAACAGTGAGCATTTGACATCCCCGAGTCTTCACATTTTCATCTGCAAAATGGGATAATAACTCATCTTACAAGGTGGCTGTGAAAAGTAACAGGATAATCAATTTAAGTGCCTGGCTCTGTCCCTGGCAAATGCAAACGCTCAAAAAACATTAGTTCCCTTTGATTGTGTCTGTATAAAGCCAATCAGCATGGTTCCTTTCAGTATCTATTAGTAGAATCAAGCTTGTCCATGTATAAGAAGTCTTAGAAGTATTGGAGGCCCAAGACAGACATTTAGATTTTTTGATGTGTGAATAAATCTTTGTTCCTTTTTATAATCATGTGTGTTTCACGAGTAGATTTTGAGCACCTACCGCACATCAGGTACTGTCCAAGACGGGGTGTGGTGTAAGGAGGTGAATAACAGGCATTTCCTCTTCTCAACATGCTCCCAGAATAGTGGGACACCGGGGGATGGTGGGACAGAGGGAGTCACCTGGGCACAGAGGAGATCTTCCCTAACAAGCAGGAAGCGAAGCCAACAGGAGAGCAGCCTCCAGAATTGGAGATAGGGCCCAAGGATTAGGAGCCCAAATTAAGCAGTGGGGAGCAGAATGAGGCTGAAGAATCAAAGGGAACGAAGGCAAGGGTTTCTTTCTAGTTGCCCACCCTTTCCCTTTACCAGTCACAGTGCAGGGAGGCCACTGGCACAACTGAGGTGCATGTCAAAAGTGTAGCTAACCACATGCTCACATATGGCTCTGGACTTCAGCTCTCAGCACACCTGGCCTCTGCTGCAGGGGAGCAGCCAGCCCAGAGGGAAGAGAGGGTGTGAAAGCGAGTGACTGCCGTGCGCAGGAGATTGTCCAGGCTGGTCTGTGGACAGATGTGCTTTGTATACTGTGCATAGTTCGGACGGCTTCGCCACTTGCCTCGTCAGAAAAGCCAATGTTTTAAAATGTGCCGTAGTCTGGTGTTAAATACTTTATCATCTGAGCAACATTACCCTTCTTCATCTGTCCAATCAGCCTGGCATGAACTTGACTGGATGCAAGCTCAGACCGTGTGCGCATGCCTGCCTGTGTGAGCATGCACATGTGCACAGGCCATGTGCATCTTCCAGGTACTCCAGGACTCTTGACAATACGTGACATACAGGGTGGAGCCGGGGCGGGGCACTTCCAATCTCAGATCTGTGCCTAGACTCTGTGCAAAACAGCGCCAGGTGAAAATACACTCTCTGGCCCCCTGTTCAGTCTCCCCTACAAAAATGAGTGTGCACTGGGCTGGGCAGCACCAGCAAGAGGCTCCCGTCTCCCAGCTCCTGTGGAGCCGCTGCAACTTTAAAAAGATTTAACAAAGACTACCTCCACTAGCTAAGCTGAAATAAGAATGTCTCCTGAGTTTAATGGATCAAGTAGCGGTGATAGCTTTTATGGCTCTTTTTCACTTTAGGGCACAGGGAAGAGAGAGCCGGGCAGGTTGGTTTTAAATTCAAGGATTTATGTTGTTAATCCTCTGGGCTAATTATAATTTATGGGATCTTGGCAAATTAATATGCGGTTGCTATTCAAAAGTGGAGAGCAATGTGAAGCAGGCATAAACAAGCCTTGTTCATTTTTAATTTATTTCCACCAATGGAGAATATTAAATAAAATGAACACTAGGGTATTTTGCTCTGAGTTTGGTGTTCATTATTTATCTTGAAATTACGAAATTCATATAACAACTGCTTGTTTTTTCACCAAGAACCTAGAAAGAGGGAGCAATAGCATCCGGATGAGTAGGAGGCAATGGGAGTGATTTTCTCTCTATTGCGCTTAAGACAGACTCAATGGTACAGGCAGAGAGACGGAGGTTTTCCCAGCAAGCGTGTTGGTGGGCTTCAAGATCTGGTGCCATGCACGTCGGGATGCATGTTAGGAACAGAACTTGGGAGTGGTATGTGAGCTTGAAATCTCAGTTCCACAGGAATGAAAGTGCCGGCCCTCCAATGCAAGGGCCCATTACATCTCGAGGGCTTTGGGAAATGCCAATGTATCGCCGGCCTCATAGCAGCCAAATAGAGGGTGACCCTCTGATGGGCCTTTTATCACAGCCATCTCATTGCACCCAGGACCCTCATTTTATCAGCATCCCCTAGGCTGTTTTCAGAGTTCACTTTCAAAAAATTTAGCTTCTCACCCATGAACAACTGGCAGGAAATCTTCCCTGATTGACAACCATGAGGCAGGCAGGTTCATCTAACATGATAATCAGTTGCTCCACCAGAAACAAGAATGTCCCTCCCACTTTCCCTCCACCTTCCCCCCTTCTTCCTCACTTCTCTAACCCCCCTCTCCCCCTTCCTGCTGGGAGAGGCCAGCATGTGCTGCTTAGAGAGCTGCAGAGACCTTGAGCTCTGAGCCCAAGAAGCAAGTTGGAGTCCTCCCCCCAGCTGTGTAGCTCAGATAACAGCTGGAGCAGAGAACAGGCCATTCTCGCTGCTAGAATATCTGACCCAATTCTGACTGGCGAAGAGACTTAATCGTCGGTACCCCAAGTCATTCTCGTGCCTGTGTAAAGGGAGAGAGGCAGTCCTTGCTCTCCAGCCCGGACATACACTGCCTTCCAACTCCGTCTCTGTCAGCTCCGCCGCTTCTTTTCATTGCTGTAGCATTCCTATTTCGTTTTCTTGTTGGCATCTTCAGCAGTTCTGAAGAAGTGAGGGGATGGTCTGCTTTGGAAGGGAAGGTAGCGTGGAAAGGCAAGGGTTTCTGGAGTCGGACAGCCCCCAAAATCCAATCCCAGCTCTACCTTTTATCAGCCGGGTGCGGTTGGGCAAGTTACCTAACCACTCTGAATTCTCTCACAATAAAGTGAGGATACTGTTGTCATTGGTCTCTGGGGATTGTTATGAGAAATGAGATATTGAGAAGCACCTGGCACATTGCCTACCTTCTTCTACGTGGTCTTACATGACAGCCCTGCCCTTTTAACCCCCAGCCCCATACATAATAGATTCTTAGCAAATATTTGTGGAGTTGAATTGACCAGAAGATATCATTTGCACCTCTGGCACTCAGAAAGCATCAGAGACTCTTTGACTCTGGGAGGGTATCCCAGGGATCCATGGCAGTGAATAAATTTGGGGGGTCTGTACATGTCCCCCAAAGCTAGAAGGGATGAGTGCCTGTGGGTCATCATGTGTCTCTGTGGTCTGAGCAAGGGCCCATGATGTACAAGCAGCCTGGCACTGAGAGGTAGGACAGGAGTGACTCTGTACCTGCAGATTTTTTTCTTGGTCATTGTTTCTCTGTCATGTTTTATTTTTATTTGTGAAAACAGCAGAAAATCCAGCGTCTGTGTTGACAGACTTCTGGCTTTGCAGGAGGTCTGTAGCCTAAACCCCTTTTTTTTTTTGCTTTTGGTTGGCGAGAGGTCATCCCATTTTCTGTATTATTTAGCAATGAGAACTTAAACCTAATTGAAATCAAGCACTTAGTATTCCATATTATTTTTAGTCCAGTAATCAATGATCATCTCGGTTTCACATCTTTATGCACTCCTCTGAAGGAGTGAGATGGGGAAGAAAAGCCAGAAAGCTTGGTTTTGTTTTTAAAGAGCTGCGCTTGGCAAGAGACTGAAAAGCCCTAAAGAAAGACAGTAAGTAGGTGATTGTGGGGACAAATTGGCACGAGCACTGTCTGAGCAAGGAAGATAGAACAAGACCAAGTGGCACAAATGTTCAGGCTTATTATGTTAGAGTTCTGTCCGAAGAACCATTGGTTTTGATTTATCGACCACATCTTCCTGTGAACCCAGACGTGTGTGCACTGGGTCTAGCAGGGAACAGATTTCTGTAACACCCTCCCTCCTGAATTCAGATTCTACTTCTATACATCCACTCAGCTTTGTAACTGGGTCAGGCTGCTCAGACACGTCTCCTTCTTTTTGAGGATTTGTCTCGTAGGACCCTGCTAGACACCTCCCACAAAGGTGATTCTTCCTGGTTGGGTACTGCAGTGATTCCCCAGCAAGATCTGATGCCCACACTTGTCTGGTCCCCAGGACCAGACACAGCCTATGCTCAGTCAGGGAATCTTACCACTGTCCCTCCTTCCCAGCTTGCTACTAACATGGGAAGTTAGGGGGCTTCACCTTTTAATATGTAGGCCCCCTTTCCTCTTAAATACAGGGGTGGGGCAAAAGTAGGTTTATAGTTGTGAGTACGTGAAACACGGAGTTTATTCTTATATTATTATTTATTAGTTATTGTATTATTTTCCATGTGAACAACTGTAAACTTATTTTTGCTTACTCCTATGTTTATACCTGTGAAAGTCAAGACTTTTGGTTCCAGTCTACTGTGCCATCAAATGGTTCTCCACTTGATTTATTGGCAGGTGATCATGTTGATAAATAAATGAAGGGCTCATGACAAGTCACCATTCTCTTATGCTGACTATTGTGGAAGCTCACAACACACCCCAGGAGCTGGAGAGATGGTGCTATAGTTGAATGTTGCATCCCGACAAAATTCATATGTTGAGACTCTAACTTCTGGTGTGATGGAATTAGGAGGTGGGGGCCTTTGGGAGGGGATTAAATCATGAGTGTGGAACCCTCAAGAATGAGATTAATGCTCTCATGAAAGAGGCCCAAGAGAGCACCCTTGCCCCTTTCACCATGTGAGGATACAAGGAGAAGCCTGCCACCCAGAAAAAGGCCCCCAGCTGACCATGCTGACACCCTGATCTCAGACTTCCAGCCTCCAAAGCTGCGAGAAGTACATTTCTCTTGTTTATAAGCCACGGAGTCTATGGTGTGTTGTTCTGGTAGTCGAGACAGACCAAGAGAGATGGAGAGTGTGTTCGGTCTAATTTCCTTTGTTGCTGCCCTGGGCCCAAGAACCTTTTCCAGGAATGTCCAAGCCCGGAACATCTATCCATTTGGTGGCTTCCAGCTTCCAGGATGCCTGCTTTTCTCTGAATCCTTTCTCCAGCAAATTCTTTAAGGAAAACTCTCCCATACACCCTTTCCAGGAAAGTAGGGGCTAAGGCACCCCTTTGCCACCAACACAAGTATTTCTGATCATTTGTGTCTCAGATTCCTTTCTCACTCTCCCCTTCCCTGAAAGACTTAAGAAAACATCCACACAAATGTGTGCACATCATTTAAATATTCATTTCCACTCATTTATTCATAGTTGTAAAGTTTATGACCTAGAATGCAGAGGCAGAGTTTTAGAGCTGTAGGACATGAGAGAAGTGATGTAGTCCCACCTCCTCATTTCACAGATGAGGAAACCGAGGTGATGAGGGCTCAGGCAGCCAGTCTAGGTCACATTCAGAATGGGTGACGCAGGGGACAGCCACACTCAGATCTCAACAGCCAGGCCTCTGTTGAACACAGCTCTGCACAGCTGAAAAGCTTCTCGCTGTTCCGGCACAGAGTCTCCTCCGCACTCATTATCTTGTTCCGCCACGATCCACCAGGTGCTTGTGGAGGGCCCACTCGGTGCTGGGTGCTTGAGAACAGCTGTGAATGACACAGTCCCGGTAAGAGAACTCACAGTCTCCGGCCAGAGAGGCTAAGCAAATAGACACAAATAGAGGAGCACGTTCGCATGTGATTGCCCATTGTGATAAGGGCTCTGAAGGACACAAACAAGGCCCGAGTGGAGAGCAGGGGTGGGGGGTGTCTTAGTCGGCTGCTCTAACAAAGTGCCACAGACTGGGCGGCTTCTAAATGACAGGAAGGTATTTCTTGCAGTTCTGGAGCCTGGAGGTCTCAGATCGGGGTCCCTGCATGGTCAGGTTCTGCTGAGAACCCTTTCTGTAGCAGACTGCTGACTTCTCGCTGTGTCCTCACATGGTGGAAGGGGTTGGGGAGCTCTCTGGGGTCCCTTTTATAAGAGCACTTACTGCTTCCATGAGGTTCTACCTCCATGACCTAAGCACCCCCTGAAGTCTCCCACTTCCTAATGTACTCACTTGGGGAGTTAGGATTTCAACATATGGATGTTGGGGGAAATACATTTCATCTACAGTGGGAAGATAGGGTTGGTCAGGGGCCTAATTGTGATTTTGCGGGAGGGGGAAGAGAGATTGAGAAGGGGAGCAAACCAACACAGTGCACTAATGGATGGTGGTATGGTAGACAAGTGGTGCAGCATCCAGCTCGGGAATCCTGGGGTCCGCGTGGAACACAGTCCTCTGAGTTGCCCCCAGCAGGGTGAGCAGACTGGGGTACATCTGTCTTGGGCTGAGAACTACTCTCAGGGCATTAACTTCTAAGCACTTCTGGTCTGCACCCTTATCCAATATTTGCAATACTTGCAACATGCTTATACTAAAATTCAAATGTACCTGAAATTCAAATTGAACTGGGCATCCTGTATTTTATCAGGTGCTTCTAGGCCCATCCCTTGAGCACCATTTTGATGGGTCAGGCAGCATTTGCAGCCAGAGAAGACCTCAGCATCCAAGCTGCTTGTGGAAGGAAGGGCTGAGCAGGAGCTGCAGCAAGCTACTGTCAGCAGGGGGACCAGGAAGGTCTTGGAAGCAGAGGTCAGTTCAGGCCAGGTCAAGGCCTGAAGCTGGGCCGGAGGGTTGGAGAAGGCAGAGGAAAGACTTCTAGGCAGAGTGAACATCTCAGGTAAAGAGCTAGGTCCACGTAATGATTATTTGCTCTCTGTCACCTTAAACCAGAGTCTCTCTGTCTTTAGAAGTGGTGTCTGAGTTCGAGTCACAGGAATGGGTGACAATCCGAATGCTGAGTCACAACTGACACTTGACAGGCACTTTCTATGTATCTGTTAGTATGCTCACATCACCCATGGTCCCATTTAATCTTCCCAACAGCCCTCAGAGGTAGGTGGCGATGTCAGGCCCATTTTCCAAGCTGAGGAAATGGAATTTATGTAATGTGCTCAGTGAGGGGTAGAGCCAGGATTTGAACCCAGGCAGCTCTGGATTCCATGCTCCTAATGATGCATTATCATCCAACATCTGTTATGGGTAGAGCCGTGTCCTCCCAAAGAATATGCTTATGTCCCTACTCCCGTACCTGTGAACATGACCTATTTGGAAATAAGGGCTTTGTTGCTGTAATCAAATTAAGATGAGCTAGTTAAGCAAGATGAATAAACTCTAGAGCTCTTCTGTGCAATATTGTACCTGGAGTCAACAATAGTATTTTAAGTACCATATACTTAAAAATTTGTTAAAAGGATAAATCCCAAGAGTTCTTATTACCATAAAATAAAATTTTAAAAAATGAGATTATACTCAGTTAGGATGGGACCCAAATCCAATAAGCGGTGTCTTTGTAGGAGAGAAAAAAGGGAAGTGTGGCCACCCAGTGTGTGGCACTGTGACAGCAGCCCCAGCAATGTCATACAGCATCCCTTCTCAACTTTCTAAAGAACACATGAAGTTCTTCCCTTACCCGAGTCGACCAGCCACTCCAGGCAAGGGCCCAGCAGCCAGATGGCTCTCCTAGGGGCCATGGGTGTCAGAGATGGCCTGCGCCTCCCTTTAATGGGCGTAGATGTTGCTCAAGTTTCCCAGCCCATTGACGGTGTCACAGAGGGAGGAGCAGGGGCTGCAGACAAAATTATATACATCTCAAGGGCAGTTAAACAATTAGCTCGCCCACAGGAACACTGCAATATGCACGATATTTGCTTTCCCAGCAAAGCCAAGTGCAAGCTCCTGCCTGGTCTAATGACCTCGTGTTCCTCTAGTGCAGGAAGGGACCAGGCCCCTCAGTGCTGCCAGCTCCCACCTTCTCCTGCCACAAGATTTAACTCCTTCCTATCCCTCGTGCTCTTCGATACCCCGTATAACCATTGTAATGTGGGTGCAAGAGAGGTGTTTCTATTGGATTGGGCCTTGCCTTTCTGGATTCTCTCCAACAGTCAATGGAAACACAATCCAGGGCAGTGCACGTAGCCCATCTTTCATGGGAAAAAAAAAGAGGTAACACCTTGACTCATTCTAACAACTACTTGAAACAGCTCATCAAGACTTAATTTGGTGTAGGTGATCAATAGGTAGAATAGAAACTCAGAGTATGAAAATGGACACAGAGCTCAGAGTGAGGGCAGGACCCCAAAACCTATGTGTTCTTGTTACAAGCAAGCCAGAAACTGGTCTCTGAGCCTCCTAGCAGCCTCCCACAAACTGGGAAAGACCATCAGTTTTGTGATTCACAGGATCTGTAAATGTGAGACAGGCCAGTCATTCAGGACAAGCCCAGCTCTTCTCGCTAAGACTCTGCGACTAAGAATCTGGGCCACGGGAGGGAGGAGTTCCTGGGCTGGTGATGGGCTGCATGGGGCCCCTCCCAGGGCCTGGTCTGGTTCCATGTTTACCGGTGACAGCATGAGAATAATAAGGCTGAGCTGGAGGACTGCTTTGAATGGTATAGAATTTTTAAAAATTTGTTTAATCCTCGCACAAGGATTATTGATGAGAGAGAGAGATCAATCAGTTGCCTCCTGTACGCACCCTGACCAGGGATCGAACATGCAACCTTTTGGTATAGAGGACGGCTCTCCAACCAACCAAACCACACAGCCAGGACCAAATGGTATAGAATTTTTAAGCCATGAGGAAGAGCCTGCGAAGGATCCAAGGCATCCAATCAGGAAGTACAATAAGTGGAGAACATGTCACAAGCTTTCCCCACCCAGCTATGATGTGTCAGAATGCAGGGGCTCTTATTTTCAAATACATTTTTCTATTTAATAGTAGCAGAGTTCAGTGAAGAACATTGGTGAGTCTTTAAAAAGGGAAAACTAACTCATAATTCTGCTGGCTATAGGTAACAGTAATTCCTATATGCATTTTTTCCCATCTTTCTGCTGGGTTCTGCTGCATCCGTGTCACATTGGCAGCGCCACCATGTACCCATTTGAAGCACTGACTCTTATTCTTCCCCAGCATCACCCATTCCACTGTGCTGTTGTAAGCGCTCCTTAACTGCGGTTCGGAGTGGCGGGTAGTCCGTGGCGGGACACGCCCTTGTTTATTCATCCACGCCGGTGTTGTTGGCCATTTACGTGGTTTTAACTACTTTTGCTATCAGAACGAGTGTTCTGATAAACATCTTTGTGCATAAAGCAGTTTCCATCCTTCCCATTATGTCTTTAGGATAGTTTCCCAGAAATGGAATTACTGGGTCAAAGGTTGAACACAATTTTTAAAGGTTCCTGAGTCATATTGCCAAATTACTCTCCAAAAGGTTTGTTGCATTTTAAATGATCAAAAGCAGCATTTGAGATGCCAGCTTCTTCTAACCAGTATTGAGTGCTCATTAAAAAAACCATTACTGATGTGATAAACAAACAAATGGCGTGTTATTATGGGTTTAGAGTCTTATTGTTCAGTGCTTGAAAGAGGCAAATTTGGAGAATCCAAAGAAACATTGCAAAAATTTAATTTATGGGCTGCATTAACCTAGCATTCTGGATTGGATGATTTCTAAAGAGGTTTCAATATATTAATGGATGATAAGTGGACACTTAAGAGAAAGTGTACTTTGGAGAACTTTGCAATAATACCTACTGGAGATTTGTCCTCTCTCCAAGTCAGAGGGCCATCTGCTCCCCATGGGTCTGATACTCGGTGGAGGCTTTATAAATAGGTATTGGAGCGAATAACCAACACTCATATGATGTTTTGCAGTTTTTCAAAGTGTGTTTCACATCAAGAATCTTATTTTACCAACAAGGTAACTGAGACATGGATTCAGTGAATTCAGTGACTTGCCTATGACTCACAAGGCTTCCCGCCTCCTCTGCTGGGTGTCAGTGAAGATCACAGTGACTGGCTTCCCTTGAGGCTGAACTTCATTCTCCTTGCAGGTGGGGCAGGTGTGGATGCCACAGAGCCTTGTGCCATTTTTCCAGTTGCCAGCATCCTTTCTGCATTTTAACAATGCCCGAAGTGTAAGGTACCCTTCATGCCAAAAGCCCCATTAGCAGCAAAACTGAACATGGTGCCCAGAGCAAAATATCCTATATTAATTTCCCAGGACTGCTGTAACAAATCACCACGAACTGGGCGGCTTAAAACAATGGACAGTCATTTGCTCGTTACTGAGGCTGGAAGTCTGAGATCAAGGCGTGTGCAGGCCCACTCTGCCTCTGGAGGCGCTTGGGGAGAACTGTTCTTTGCCCCTTCCTGTGTCTGATGGCTATAGGTCTTTTCTCTCTACCTCTGTGATCACATGGCCTCCTCCTGTCTGTCCCAAATCTCCTTCTGCTTCTCTCTTATAAGGACACTTGTCATTGGTTTTGGGGCCCACTCAGAAAGTCCAGGAGCATCTCATTTCAAGAGCCTTAGCTTAATCACACCTGCATAGACTCTTTTTCCAAATAAGGTCCCATTCACAGGCTCCAGGGATTCGACATGGGTGTCTTCTGAAGGGCCATTTTTGTGCCTACTACAGGCCCTGAAGTCCATTGCTGATTACGTGAGTTTCACATCTGTGAATACTCCTGCATGTTCCGAGTGCTCAGGCAGTGCCAGCCACCATGGAATAAACTTTCATGTTATTAGGGAAAATAACCAGCCTTAGAGAAAAAAGTACTTGTTTAGAATTACTGGATTGAATTCCAAGCTCCGAGGCTGGTTTTGCCTTGAACTGGGCAGGTAACTTCTCTGAACTTCTTTCTGCACGACTGTAAAATGGAAACACAGACACTGGTCTGGTTGAATTTCCAGGGACTAGGTGGGTATCCAGTGGGATAGCATGAGGCAGGGTTTCATGACTGGCAGTGGGATTCCAGTGGTGGAATTCAGAGTCCGAAGGTAGGAGGTGTGTCATGGGATGGGGGCTTGCACCGAGGGAAGCTGGCCTTTGGGAAGAGCGATTCAGAGAAAAAGGTCTGTATCGGCGGTTTTCAGCAATTGCTTGGGAGTCTGAGCGAGATCCGATTGGGAATACGAGGTTAGTGCTGGGAAAGGTCCATTACTCTTTAAAAGTGGCCACTCATCTCTAATAATAAATAAACCCAACATTGGGATATTAAAACAATTCGTTCTCAGCATTGGAAAAGAGGTCGTGTGTGTGTGTGTGTGTGTGTGTGTGTGTGTGTGTGTGTTTAATATCCCACCAAGCCCCCACCCCAGGAAACCCAAGATTGAACAAAATCCTACTTATGTACTACGGATTTAATATAGCATCAGGCTCCTCTAGGTACCATAAAATACCAAGTTAAAAGTATTAATTCCTTACAACCCTGATGGGTCCCAGCTGTGCACACGTATGTAGGGTGTAAGGGTGTGTGCTCAGCGGGTACAGGTGCTGACGGGGCTGTTCCACCTCGGAGCACATGTGCCCGAAACACAGCTGTTTCTCAAACCCTCCGCCACTTGCTTAAAACCTCTATGAAGTTGTACTGCCTCTGGGCACAATTAAACGCTGTAGACTACATTTCATCGGGCCGTGTTAGAAATTTAGGCTGAGCCAAAAACGAAAAGGGAGAAGGTGGGCGGGAGGAAGAAATGAGTCCCTTGTTAAGGCGGCATTGACCTCCTTGCCCTGGCTATCGAGACCGTAAAGCTCCCAGACACACCCTGCCGTGTCAAGCTCAGGGAGTGGGAAAGGTGTGCAGAGTGGGGCTCGCTCTTTCTTTTTCTCTCTTCCTTCCTTCTTTCCTTCCTTCCTTTACTTCCTTCTCCTGATTTTTTCTGTCCTTCGTTTCTTCCTTCCTTCCTCTCCTTTTCCTTCCTTTTCTTTTTTCCTTTCTTCCTTCCTTTTTTCCCCCTTCATGCTTCCCTTATTCTTTGTTCCTTTTTTCTTTGTATCTGTTTTCCTTTCTTCTTTCTTCTTTCTTCCTCTCTTCCCCTTTGTTCTATTTTCTTCTTTCCCTTTTTTCTCCCTCTTTCTTTCCATTTTCTTTTTTTTGGTCTCCCTTTCTCCCTTCCTTCCTTCTTTCTCCTTGCTGCCTCCACCCTTTCTTCCCTCTTTCTCTTCTTCGTTTCTCCATCTCCCTGTCTCTTTTATCACTCTCTCAGTGCTCAAGTTTATCTGGAGGAAAAAACATTAGCTAAGCTAACTTTAAGTTAAAATGTGAAGGACCAGGCTGAGTGGTTAAAGGCTCGAATTTAGTTCCCTTTTCAAGGACTCCAACACCTTGCCCTTTTCCCCTGGGTAAGTTAGCTACTGTTATTTTTCTGTACAGTGCAGAGGCAACTTGATTGGCTTTGTTGCCATGGCAACTCAGTGAAGTAAGTCTTCATATACCCATTTCACAGAAGCAGCAGCTGAGGCCTGCTATCATGAAGCTTGCATCAGCCCCCTGCTCCTCAGTGTCACAGGCAGAAACTGAATGCTTCCTGTGGACCCCCTGTCCACCTGGTCATCACCTCAAACTCTGGGACTCCATTGCCCTTTTCCTTCTTTCCCCTTAAACAATATGTTGAGATGAGTATTTGTTCCTTCCTGCATTCTCTGCTTGATCTTATTTCTTCCCTGTATCCAGACAGTGTTTTAAATCAGATTTCATGCTGTGTAAGAAAGAAGGGGAGAGGGAAAAGCAACAGAGCGCCTGTTAGCATGAGGGATGGCTCCGCCCCTTGGTTACCCTCCCCAATGGCCAGGCCAGCACCCAGGATACAAAGCATGGTGGGAACTCCCTGGCCTCAGGGGGATGGAAGATCCAAGAATGAGGATCTGAGTTTAGATGTTGTTTTTGCATTCTCAAGGCATGTGTGACCAAGGCCCGTAAAATATGATAAAGTTTAGAGCACAGGTGGCAAACACAAGGCCCGTGGGCCAAATCCGGCCCTCCACCTTGTTTTATCCAGCCCGGCGTCTTGTTTCTACCCTGCGGCCATGCCGATCTCTCGCTTAACAGTTAAGGAGCAGTTACATTTATACAGTCCTAAAACTACATTCGCCCCGTGAAGGCAACCTCGTGGCTGATGGGGCTCCCGGCAAAAATGAGTTTGACACCCCTGCCTTAGGCTCTCACTCTACAAAATCGATTCGGCTTCACCCTCCACCCTGTCCCCGCCTTGGGCATGGAAATGAGGGCAGGCCAGGAGCGAAACTAGCATTCTTTGAGATTCTGGTTCCTGCTTCCCAGGCACTGTTCTAGGCTCATTGATATAGTAGTTGCTGAATCATCATAGTAGCTCTGTGACTTAGCACATTCTGGTCCTGGTGTAATGAGTAAGGAAACTGAGACCCAGACAGGCTTATAATGTGCCTGTGGTCACATCTGGTGGGAGGCAGAGCCAGCAATCAAATAGTTTGACCCCAATGCTCCCGGCTTTTTTCCTGTCGTACCTCCTCATTCACAGCTGATGAGAATCTACACCTTTTACCTGTCAGCTCTAGGAACATGAAATAATGTGAGCAGGGTGAAATAATGCCATTTAAAAGCAGGCACATTATAAAGAATTATGTCAATCTGATTCCCTGAATCCTGGGAAAATTCATATCCTTGTGTCATCCAATTAGTGAATCAAGTGAAACTGATTGATATACAGTAACAATAGTTAAGAAACAGGCCGCCTCGGCTGAGGTTTGATTAAACCGATACCCTCGGTCTCCTGCTGCATCAAATCATGGGAGAACTGGTACCATTGGGATAAATTACTACAAGAGGCACGGCGAAGCCAAGCTGAATAAACTCTGCCTTCTCAAGCCCCATGATCGTCTTATTAAATAATTTCTTTGCCTTTTAAGTGTGGACTCGGAGCACTCATGCTCTGAAAGCCCTCTTGATTAACTATAGCCTTGGCCTCAAGTTGATTTTGTAAACTTCGGATGGTGCCCCAGAAGGTGAAGCTTCCTGTTGTCAATTCTGCCTGTTGCTATAGATACCGAACTTCACAATCAGTAATTAGAGCGTGCCCCCTGCCCCAGAACTGGTCAAACGGTGCAGAGCGCTTGGCAAATGGTCTTAAAAGCATCCGCGCGGGCATGGAAATACGTCTCCAATGGCGACGGGGTTTGTTTTATTCATGGACTTTTTTGGAAAAAAAAAATTACTAGTTTATTGGAAACCATAGCGAAATATAAGTAATTATCATGCTTTTAAAAACACAGCTGAGTTTTCTTATCGTGCTACGTGAAGGACAGGAAAGATGATGGCAGGGAGTGTGGTGCAGCCCACAGAGGACTCTGACCTGCTGCATAAGAGACAGAGTTAATTCCTACTCAGATTTAGTGTCTTTCCTATTGTACCTGAAGTCTGTTCCAGAGCCCTCCCCCAACCCCAGAAAGCAATGCCTTTATTTGCAAGGGAGACTTCTTGTGGCGAGAAAGAAAAGGTGATGGGTTGGGCTTATGTTATTTCACCGAGTAACGCAGATGTGGAACATTTGTGTCTTAAGGCACTTTGGTCAAGAGAAAGCTAAACTGGTTAGAAAGTGTGCGATTTTGCCACCGTTAGAAAAATATAAGCCAATGAGTCTGTCCTTTGTTCCCTAAAGGGAATGAGGATGGAAAATGAAAGTTTGCAAAGACACTTTGCTGGACTTAACATATTTTCATGGAAGGTGGTGTCACTCTTCTCATTTTAAAACTGGGGATACCAAGCTCCAAGAGAATGAATGATTTTATAAGCCATGTTTGTCTGACCCTGAAACCTATTTTCCCATCTTTTCTTCAAGGAGAGACTTCTCCCCACGGCATGTAGGGATCCTGCCCAAGACTGCTCCTCACTTTACCCACTTCCCAGGTTGAAAATAAACCCTGGAATTCAGAGTGATGCAAATCTGTTTTAAGATCATCTGCAAATTTCCTTACAAATGCACAGTACGGCCATGGGGTGCCAAGCCAAGAACTCTATTGACAGTTGCGGAAGTACTGTTGATTGTAGTTTTGATTCCTTTAAAAGCTCCCTAATTGCCTTGTTGGTTTCTCACATCTTGAGAACACCTCCCAAATGCTCACAGCATCCAAGAGCGTGGGAAAATACATGGTTTACAAGGATGGTTTGGGATGTGCAAGTAAAGCTTTGAATGAGAGTGTGACATGTAAAGTCTGATATTGTAAAAGGCTAGGTAATCCCACCGTCGTTTATGTGACATTTTTATGGGATCCAGAACTTCCAGCCTCAGATTATGTATATTTTAGCTCCTGTACCCAAGTTCAAGGAGCCTGGGCTTTGGCTGGAGTTGAATTTATCTGGCAAATGTAGCCTGACAAGACCTTTCCTGCATCTTCCCAAGGAGTCAAGTTCTGGGCGGTAATTCTAGACCATCTCTCTTGAACACAAGCCAGAGTCATGTCCACAAGCTGGGCAGTTCATGGACATGACGCTAGTTTAGACTTTGCAAGTCCTGACCAGGGATCTTGTCCGTTCTTCTGAGGACACGGGGGAAACAAATCAGCCAAATTTGTGTGATCGTTCTTGTTGACAAAAGCATTTTAAACACATCTTTGTTTTTAATTCCTCGTATAATCTTCTGAGGTAGGTAGTATTCTCTGTTTTATAGGTTTATTTTTCTCTTTTCAAATGTCTACTGGGTTTTGCTATAAAGAACCCAGGCAGCAAGAAACTGAAGCTCCAAAATGTTAAGGAATTTTCCTAGAGCAGTGAGTGCTTCTGGAAAGGGAGGGGTTTTGCCCCACCCCACCAGGGGAAATTTGGTAATGGGAAGATGGTGCTACTGGCATCTAGAGGGCGGAGGCAGGGATGCGACTCAGCACCCTACGACGCCCAGGGCAGCCCTCCACTGCAAAGACGTGGCTGGCTCCAAAATATCTATCGAGGCAGAGTCGAAAAACCCTGACCCAGCGAAACATAGCTTTGGGGCAGTGTTGGGATTTAAATATTGATCCATTAACCTTTGCAACATCGCGGTGTTGCTTTGGGCAAACAATCATCATTTTGACTGAGCGTAAAACTTCTCCATATTAAAATTACGAAAATTTATCATTAAAGGCTTGGTTTCTCGTTTGCTGGCTTCCCCAGAAGACCGCTATCTCCACAAGGGCAAGAATTATGCTGCTGTGTTTTTTAATTGTATCTTCAATGCCCTTGTCAGTACATAGCAGGTAGTTGGAGTGTAGGGAGTGTTTACTGAATGAATGGATAAGTGGGTACAAAATGAACTATGACCCCCTGTAAAGTGACAAGTATAAGAAGATAAAAATATGACCTGGATTTTCAAAGACGGGAATTTCTTCCAGCCAGGGGATGGAGGTGAGTGGTGGATTCTAGAAGGACTTGGTAGAAAAGAAGATTTGAATTGAGGCTTGGAATCCAGTATAGATTGAGCTTCAGGGTGGCAGGAAAATGTTACAAGTGGAAGGACAGAATGACAAAAGCAGATGTGGAAACACACAGGTCACAATAAGTCATCTAGCTTTGGGAGACCAGCACGAACACTCAGTAGTGGAGCAGGACAGGCTGGAAAGCAGAGTCAGGCATCAGTGGGGGATCCATGAACTTGAACTTGATCTCATGGGATGTGAAGCCAGGAGGAGCTTGAACAGAAGTTGATGTACTCAAAGCCGTACTCCAAGGAAGTGAATGTGGCCTCTGTGTGTGAGATGGAGAGAACACTGGGGGTGGGGAAGCCACTTATGTGCTGCCATTGTCTAGGGCAGACAGAAAATAGAAGCCTGGCTTATGTGGCAGATTAATATATGTATGCTATTTACCTTTGAATAGGTAATACATTTACATGGCTCAAAGTCAAAAAGTAGAGGATAGAAAATGGTGTGTCCATGTATATGTATTTATGTGTCTGTGTATATATATCTCTCAAATCCATACACACATATAAATTTTTTTTCTTTATATATTTTTAAATCTCCCTCTACGGTTTTCCCTTGGCATCTAATTTCTCTCCTGAACCAATGTTATCATTTTCTTGTGTATTCTTCTAGACATTTGAATGCATTTACAAGACGGTATGTTCACATATTTTTTCACCTTCCCATTCACTACACTGTACACACCTTGCTCCTTTCACCTGACAATGTATCTGAGAGATGGTTCCAAATCAGCATATAAATGATTTCTTCATTTTTTTTAACAACCACTGAGTGTTCTACTGCGTAGGTGCTTCGTAAGTCATTGAATCAATTCCCTATTGATGGGCATTTGGGTTGTTCCAAGTCTTTTGCTGTTACAAATTGTGCCGCAATGTGTAACCTTGCACCGACATCTTTCCCCACGTGTGTGAGTGTATTTGCAGCAGAGGGTCCTAGAAGGAACAGTGTTGTCATTGTCAAAGCTATTGCCAAGGTGAGCTCCATGGAAGTTGGTCTGATTTACATCAGGGTGGTACTTCCTGACTAAATACTCTACAGCTAGGTAGGAGAGTGGGCTGAGAGAATACGGGGATGCCCCCAAAAGTACTGTAAGGAGAAATATTTTGGTAGAAGCACGGAAATTGGGCTGCAAGATGTAGAAGAATAGATTCAGGGCAGGTCATTTAGTGTGGCTTGCAATAATCAATGCGAAAGTGTTCGAGGGACTGCTATGCACTGGATTGCCAGACGGCTAGAGGGACAAGAGAAATAAAGGACACTGGGGGGCTCGTCACTGATGAGTGGCTGGATGTGAGGAAGGAGTCTGGGAGATCCTAGAGATGCTTTTGATACCTCCAATGCCATCATCCAATAGGGACCAAGGGGAAGGAACTTTTTTATTTTTTAGGAAGAAGAATTGGTTTTGGCTTTATGAAGTTATTTCCACCCACCAGGAGCATTTAACAGGAGCTCAACGCTCTTAGTGGCAACTTTACTCTTTCCTAATTCCACTCAGAAATCTTTTCTATCACTCCCATTCCATGTGCATTTGATAGGCATCTAATTTTGTTAGTTCAAAATTGCCTAAAAGCCAAAAAGAATTTTTTAAAAAGATTTTAGATGCTTAAAAATGCTTTTTTAATGCTCCCAGCAACTCTATAAAGTCATTATTATTCTCCTGTTATAAGGAAGAAAACCAAGGCTCAGAGAGGTTAAATAGCTCAGCCAAGGTCACACAGCTATTAAGCAATGGTGCCAAGACTTGGGTCCAGGTTAACTTTAAATCTCTGGCTTTATAACTTAGTGATATCAGTAGGAAATATAGGGACAGAATGGTCTGGGCATTTATTTCTAAAGGCTGATTTCACTTGACTGTGGAATTCTAATCTTTTAACAGCATCCTATTTATTTCCCAAGTGTCAGGGAAGATTTGCCAAATTTCGAATAGTGCATTTGTGAGTCAGTAGGATTCAATTTGAAGTCGGAGATAATAGAGCCTATGGTGGAGGCCCGGGCTCCTCACATATTTTGTTCACAGTGGGACTGGAAAAAGCCACGCAGTATGAAGGTGGTCATTCAGTTGTCTGAGCAGTAAAGCCTCACTCTGGTGGCCGCTCTGACAACCCCACACAAAGGCACCATTGTTACCCAGCGAGAGGGGAGCTTAGGCAACACCAAACCAGGCTGGAGTGTCACTTCTCTGGCTTAGAAATGTTGTTTTCCATTCACTGGTAAACAACAGCCCAAGTTCATTGTCCTGACAAAGGACTCTGTTTCTTCTTTTATGCTGAGAATTTGCAAGTGAGGATCTGGATAGGAACGCTGCTGAACAATGCCGGTTATAATGAAATGTTGCTGCGTACGTTGCCCACTCCAGGGGCAGTGCCAGCATTCGGCTTTCAGAAGTGTCCAGGCAGATCTAACAGAGAGGAAAGAGCAGATCTTGGGCTTGCGACGGTCTCCAATGCAGAATGAAGATTTCGTTTCGGGGCACTCCCTCATGTCAAAGGGTTGCCAAGCGAGAGGTGCATGCTCTCTGGTGTGCTGGTAATGCACATGGGCACGTGACTCCCAGGGCCTTCAAATTCAACCATCATACAGTCCCTCATTTGGAACCAAGTTGGTATATCAAAACCAGAGGGAAAAAAAACGCACTTAAAGTGAGTAGAAAAAAAATTTGTAATAATAAAGGGAGTGAATGATTGTGTCTTAAAAGCTACATACATTAGGTTTAGATGGGAGGAAATGACATCTTATTTTTAAAGGCTGCTCTATTTATGCTTAAAAAATTAGGATGACTTCCACCTGGGAAATTTTTAGGGCCATTTCAGAGCTTTCCATGAAAATAAATTCTTTAACGCAATTCATTTCACACTGATGGCAGCCCCCGCGTTTCCTTACAGATTGTTTTCTGTGCCTAGCACTGTGCTTACTGTTTGCTAAAATCTAAAGCACTAATAAGTTAACTCATCAATTGATCGATGAATTAAATCGTTACCGAGCTCTCTGAACATGTCAAGCCCCACGCTTGGCTCTGTGAGTCAAAGACCAGCAGTCACAGCTGGGCACTCAAAGATGTCTGGGAGGAGACGGATGACATGCGCCCAACTGGTGAAGCACTGGCTGTCAGGCAGCCCTGAGTGAAGTCTAGGCTTTGCCCCCTCTGGCTGGGTCATCTCTGGTGGGCCACTTCGCCTCTGTTTTCTCATACGCAGGAGAGAGAGGTTTAAAACCAGCTACTGTTTATGAAGCACTTCCTCTGCACTAGCACTTGCAGGACTTAGTGTCTGTCTCAGAATAACCCCATACAGTTGCCATTGTTACTTCCATCCCCGGAAGAGACAGAGAAAACAAATTTGTCCAAGCTCACAATCACGGGTTTGTGGACTCAGGATGACAAACCCAGAGAGTCCGGTTCCAGAACCCACGTTCTCATCCGTCTCTCCGGTAATACAGACGGCAGAGGAACTCAATGAGATGATTCACGTAAAGAACCTGGTACAATGCCTGCTATGTAGCCCTCAAAAAATATAACTTTCATTAGATAATTAAATACTATATGACATTCTAGGTGATACTAATAATAAATGAATGCATTCATGTTGTAGGTACAAAGGACTGTGAGGTACAAGACAGCACAGGTCTCGAAGAGTGTGGGGCCCATTCCATGTGACAGGCAGGGTCAGTGAAGGCTTTCTAGAGAGGATGTCATTGGGCTGATGAGACCCGTGGGTGAGCCGGGACTGTGGAAGAAGCGCTGGTCCTGTTCTAGGGCTCCAACATGCTCAGAACACTCAGAGGACATTGACCCTGTCTTCAAGGAGTTTATACTTCAAAGTCTCGTCATTTAGGAAGCAAAGAGCATATTCACCCAATGCAGCAAGAAAGAACAACCCATTAGACCGTGCTGACATGCTTCAGGATTGAGGCCCTTCCAAACTGGACTTGTAGTCACCGCAGAGCAGAGGCAGTCCTTCTCTTGCTGGGCTGTGATGAAGGCCATATGCTCCCTGGCAGTTCTTAAGCATTCCCGTGTTCCCTGCACCGAGATGAGCTACTGCCTGTGCGTTGGCCAAGGAAGACCTGTTGCCCTTGAAACAGAAGAGGGGGAATGGCTGAGTGCCAGCCAACAAGAACACTACATTCTTGGCGTAAATGAAAACTACTGAGATGTGTAGGACATCATAAAAGGACATTTGCATAATCCTTTTTTTTTTGGATGAGATTATATCACGAGAACCCACACTGGCTAGCAGGCTTGCCTTTCTATTTGATTTCAGCCCGGAAACATGGGCTTTGGTGAGAGCTGGCAAGACTCCAACCCACCTCTCCCTCCTAGGCCTTCCTTCCCAAGCGGACGGGATCCCCCAGGGGCTGGTATCTCCTTCGCAGATAGGGAAGAGGATGATGAACCAGCCTGTTGCTGGCGGTGCCCTTACTCAAGGTCCCTTTGTGGGAGGCAGGCACAGAATGGCAGTGGCAGAGGAAGACACTGCTCTTCTGAAAGTCATGGGTCTTTGAACGAAAAACTTGTTTGAAAAACATATTGGCTTATAATTGAGGAAAAAAAGAAGAAAAAAGTCCAAGAACAGGAGTCTCCCAACTCAGATGGAATCATTAAAATGTTGTTTGTGTTATTCCATGGAAATGAAATCTAGCAAATACTTTGATTCAATTCATGAAATTTTAGGGACTGTCCCTGAATGCCATAACTCCAGGTGAGCTGAGACTCGAGTACAAGGGGGGACACCCAGAAGCCCATAAATCTATTCTTCAATGGTGGTGCATTCAATGATAACCTTGTCACATTTAAAGTCACACTGGAAGGATATATTGGGGCTTTGTTCTTTTCATGGTCTCAGCACCAATGAATTAATTCAGGGAGTCTGAACTTTTCAAAAACAGAGCACGGGTGGGTGATCAAGCCACAGCATCTCCTTTGGCTCCCCCGCCCCAGCCCTTCTGAAAACACCTGTCTATGCACCTGCATTCTTCCATTCAGGAAGCAGTCGTGTTTTATTTAACTCACTGCCAGCAGAGCTTCAGGGGGCTTTCCGCATTATATTTTGTGCAAGGCAGCATGGTAGCAAGTGAGGACTTTGGGTTCGGGCAGGGTTATGTTAGGTCCCAGGGTTGACTTCTAGTGCAGGATCCTGTTCAAGGATGCTTCCCTCCTGGAGAACTGTTTCTGAGAGCTAAGCTGAATCGAAAAGCCACAGTGGATGTTAAGTGACTGGTATTTTATTATTGAAATGATAGTATTTATTTGGAATGGTGCTGACCATATTTCACATGGTGCGGAGATAAGGTGGGGCCTTTTAAGGAATGTTCCAGTTTGTTTCTTGGGTGCATTAGTGGCATCCATCACGTTCACTCTCTGCAGTTTTTCTGTCTCTCTTTATCCCTCAAACATCCCTGTTTCCTTTAAAAAAACAAAGTCCTTTAAGCCCTTGCTAGGTTATTACTTATATTGTCTTTTAAAAAACAGCTTTGGAAGGAGTCTCTGGCACGCTTTAAAAAAGTTAAGCACACTCGAGCCTCTTGAATTCTGAAACCGGTTTTGAATATGCCCGTTGTGCTGATGTCAATGGCTTTCCAAGAGCAAGTGTCCCGGCCCTTTAGACGGCCAAGAGAAACAGCGTTAGTGCTTCATCACATACACATGCTTCCAACCCTGATTTGAAACAGATGGACAGAGGGCTGGATGAGCGGTGGGGTATCTCAGCTGGTCCCAGGGCTTGGCCTCCTGGGGGTTGCCTGGGTCTCCTCCATAGCCTGGATCCTACCCGTCCTGGTGGGTGCAAAGGCCCGTGAGATTTTCCTCGTGGCAATGCCAGAGGCTTTCACAAAGAAGCCACACATATGCCAGTGACCTTTCCAGAGGCTGTCCCTAGTTCCATAGCCTAACAGAAAGCCCTTGCGAAGTTAGCACGGTACGTGCCTGAGTTTATTTTTTTTAACAGCTTTATTTATGTAATTGAGTGAAGTCATTCGTTTTATTGATCTAATGAAATGCATTTTACGGTTTCTACTGCCCTTCATCTTCTGACCTTGCCCTTCAGATCATAGCCCTTTTGCTTTGTGTAGATGTTAAATGGTCTTAGCATTTAACCATTTAACAGCTTCTCACTTGTCCAAATTTGAGGTTCCCCTCAAAGTTAATAGGGACCCCTAATTTCCGCCTCTGGAATGGGTGCAAGGATTGCCCTTGATAGAGAACCCCGACACTTGCTGAGACGGTGGGAGGCATGAGAAGTCCTTAGAAAGAAGGGGTGCGGGTTCTAGCGACCAGGCACGGAACAGGTGGCTCTCATTTCAGGATACTTAAACTTTAGCTCCTTCTGTGTGGTTTTCTTTCCCCTTCATTCTCCTTTCAATTTTAATGGAGTGCGAGGTGCAGTCTTTTTTGATGACGTGGAATGTGGGCTTATAAAAGCTAAGTGCTACTATATATTTCTACTGTCCTTGCCCAGTGTGGCCCACGCTGGGGAGCTGTATATTGTGTCAGTAATTTGAAAAGCCGGCGAGCACTCTACCAGTTCATGAAGTTTTTCTAATGGTAGCTGGTCAAACGGATTATTTAACTAGGCAGATAGAATTGAGGTGACACGTGGAAAGTGATGAGGTGGCATTGGTCAATTGTCTACAGATGTTTCCTTCTAAACCTGTGAAACCAAAAAAACACAAAATCACAGGGGTGGGTTTTGGGCACCGGCCAGGCAGGGGAGTGGCAGAAAACTGGGTCAATTCAGGTAAGTCTTCACAAAGAGAATTTTAGGAGTAGATGCGCAAGCTGGGGTGTCTCACCAATGGCTAAGCAAGGCTGGCAGAAGAACCCCTCCTATCCCAGCCATGCTCCCCACAGCCGGAGATTTGGTCGTCGCTAGAAAGGAAGGGGGTGTGCTCAGTAACAGGCCTAGGCTGGTCTAGGTGAGGCCACATTTTGCAGTTCTCAGCAGAGGGAATAATTAGAAATATCATACATGGTTGTTGTTTTTTTTTTTTAATTCTCTTAAAGGAAGGGGAAAAGTATGAATCCAACTTCCTGCTGAGTGTGGCAGACTTTGTCTAAACACACACAAATACACACATACTCATTTAGGTCACTGTTACCTCACGAGGACCATATTCTTAGCAACATTTCATGAAGGTATAATAACTAGGGCTCAGGAGTCAAGTAACTCAGCTAAATATCCATTGGGGAGAGCTCTGTGTAAATCATGGAGATCAGCGCATTGTCATCTGTTGCAAATATTGTTTTTGTCATTTTTTGTTCAAATGTATCATTTTTTTCCTAAGAAGCAATTCTAATTTTGTGCATTTGACTATATAACAAGTTTGGGAGAACACCATTTAGATCTTGTGTTTTCAAAAGCAAGTGCTAGTCAAGACCAGCACGCTTACCTGAAGAGGAAATATTTGTACATGAATGTGTCCAGGTGAGAGTCAGGAAAGCCATGAGGTGTGATTGTCACAGCGATGCCACTTCTTACTCACTTTTCTGTGAAATTATCACTGTGATCAAAAGTAACAGGAACATAGAGCCAGCCATGGCAAGCTAACCTTCTGCCCCCTGATGGGTGGACAGAGCAGGGACTCTAGAGATGGGCCAGAGACCCATACTTCAGTCCTTTCCAGGGGTGGGACATGGGGCAGATGACTCAATGTGGCTAAGCCTCAGCTTCCTGATTTACAGTGAGAATAAGTAGATTACTTATAACAGGGGTGTCAAACTCATTTTCACCAGGGGCCACATCAGCCTCAAGGTTGCCTTCAAAGGGCCGAATGTAATTTTAGGACTGTATAAATGTAACTACTCCTTAACTAGGGGCAAGAAGCTCGGTGCCGGGCCGGCCGGACAAAACAAGGTGGAGGGCCGGATTTGGCCTGCGGGCCTTGTGCTTGCCACCTGTAGCTTATAGCAAATAGTTCAACAGGCATATGCAAGGCACGTGTGTACGATTTGCCAGGAACTTCTTAGCATTTCCAGAATATGTGTCATAATATTTATAATATGTAATATGAACTATAGGAAATGTTACATAAATCAATGAAGTTAATCCTTTCCTCCATCATAAAGATAAGAGGTAGGGAAATAGAGCTTTGAGGTTGGGGGCGGACAACTGATGGAGACCATGGTGATGTTTCGTGACCATAAACAGCCAAGGGTTAGTTGCAATTCTTCATCTACCAACTAATTCCAGTTTCATTACTATGAATATCCTCAAGCTTCAGGAAGGAAATTCCTTGAATTTTATGGATCTTTGTGGTAGGCACATGCAACAGCTAATGTTTCCCTTCTAGTAATGAGGCGCTTTTATTCCATGTCCCAGAGCACCTACCTGTGGCATCTATTTCCTCGATAGGCCTCATAAAAATCGCTATGCTTCCTTTTCGAAGAAAACGAGTGTATCAAATCAGGCAGGAGCTAAGCAGCTCGACCGTCTTGGCAAGACTTTTCAAAGGAAAATTGGTATGTGTCAGCCTTAAATGAGTCCAAGTTTTATTTGAATTGTTTTATCAAAGCTGATAACCTGGCAGGGATTCAGTAATTAAGCATTTACAGGTATAATTCACTTAAGAATGCTTCAGAACATCAGAAAGTCTAGGTGGCACTTCAGGTTGTTCCCTTTCGCTCACTCGGAATGAATGACACGTTTGACCCCTGACTTTACCCCAAGGCAACGCTGCAGAACTTTCAAAGTACCTGTTTGTCTGTTAGCTGTTGGCCAAAATGCAAAAAAGGTATCAGTGTGTTGAGAAAGAAATGGTGTTTTCCTCTGAATTGCTCGCTCTCTCTCCCCTTCTCCCGTCCTGTCCCTCCCCCCTCCTCTCCCTCCTTTCCCCCTCCCTTCTCCTCTCCCCCCTCCACCCTCTTCCTCCTCCCCCTCTCCTCTCCCTCCTCCTTGAGCATCCTTAATGACTTCCAGGTGTGTCTGTGGGTCAAGCTCCTGGCCCCCATCCTGGGGATGCTGGGTCTGTGCCTCCACAAACACAAGACAAAGTTGGGGGTGGCGGGGTCGGGGGACAAAACATAAGTACAACATCAGGGGAAGAAAACTACTTTGAAGTTCTGAGGATGAAATCAGTAAAAATAATTCTAGATGAAGACAGACCAGTTTACATTCCAAGAAAGGAAAATGTTTTACGCAAACAGCCACCCTGGACCGCGTGGGTTCTTGTCAATACCTTTCAACCTTGTGATTGAGAGCCGGAGGCCTGTGATCCACAGCAGAGACCACGGCCAGAAACAATTCTCCGAGAACACCGCGTGTGCCTTCAAATGGGCCTTGATTGTTTTTCTTGGATGCTCCACTTTCAAAGGCCAGAAGTTGTTTCAGGGAGTCATTAAAGTTTGGGAAGGTTTTATGTTCTAAGAGCAAGGTGCTGTCCTCATAGGAAAATGTGTAATTAGTCAGGGTTCTTTCCCTTGGAGAGGGTGGCTGTTGTCCGCTTCTCTACCTGGGGGCCTTTTAATGGTTCACAGGGGGCCCTTCAATGCCTTGCCTTCCCCCTGAGTGCCATTTCCACTTGACTGAGCATTCCTAATGCAGCGAACTATCACCTCCTCTGTGAAGGCTCTCCTGAACCTTCCTCACCATCTTCCTGTTGGAAGAATTGCCTCCTTACTCCCGTGAGCCCCACTCTGCATTAGGCAGGTCAGAGGGCCCAGACTGAGGACACACCTGGCTGAGAATCCCAGATCTGCCCTTGTCAGTGTGAGCTGAGCATGTGCGTTTCCCTGAGACTCTCCTGTACGGTGGATACAACAAACTGGATGAGCGGCACCCCGAGTGAGAGCTGCCGTCACCGCATTCTGTCATGATAACTTGCTGGCATGTACCTGTTTAGACATCGCTCCTCCAATGCTAGTCAGACTGTGAGCCTCTACATGGGTAGCTCTCGTCTCATTCTTGTTTGAATCTTGTCCTAGCAAAGACCTAGGTGCCCAGCAGGTATTCAGCAAATACAAATTCATTCAGCAGAGTGAATGCATTTTCACAGACGTCTTGAAGGTATTCATTCTCAAGAGCCATGAGCAAAACAGGCTGGATGGCCAGGGTTATTCAACCAAGGACCGTTCACAGGCAGAGCCTTCCCGGTCTACACACTCAACTCCCTGTGGTATTGATGACCTTTCTCTCCTGGATTGTTACAGAAACTGCCCTGAACAAAGATAGATGGTCTCCCTTCAGCATTCACATCTGTCCCATCCACCCATTTCCCAGGCCCGGTCCCCACTTCCTCAGGAAAGTAATAGTAGTAACTCCTAATAAGAGTTCAACATAATAATGTCATACCTGCGATTTATATATCAACCTGCCTCCTACAAAAGCAAATAAACCATTTTGCACGATGCAGAGGGAAGGAGAGATCTTTGTGCTGCTGCTGATCAAGTTAAGGCAGCAAAGATTCACAGTCAAATTTGACCAACTAGAGCAAAGCCTTGAAGTCCTGTTGGCATATGGAGATCCATTTTAGTGCTGTTCTCTGGGTTTTGCTTAAACTGCCAAGTGAATTACTGTAATACACTTTGGCTGCAATTAATTTGACATCGAGTGCCAGAGAGCTTCCTTACGTTTTTCAAGGCGAGCCAGGGTGAGGGTTCTGCACAAAGATTTGTCCATCATTTTCCCTGGTGGCCCAACACAGCTTCTTAGCTTCCTTGGAATCTAGTTGTGAACATCGGGTGGGCTCCTTCTTTTTGCTCTTAAAGGCTCACAGAAAGAAAAAAAAATTGTGATGGTTTTCTGGAAATGTTTTTACATTCTCCAAGTAATAAAATAGGTTTATGGTGTTTGCTCATGAAAGTAGACTTTCACCAGAATGATTTGCGCTCCTCACAGGAGGGGTGGAATCAAAGAGGTAGAAGGGCCCTTGAAAAAATGTCCCTGGCCATTTGCTGGCCTGACTTCTGAGACTGTCTAAAAGTGATATTAATTCTGCCCACACCTAGGACCCTCCCCGCAAGCCATTTGTAAGAAGCAAGGTGGTAATTGCCCAAATGCAGACGCTTACATTTCTGATCAGTTCAGCACCAACATTGATGTCAGCTCTGGCAGCTGACCACTGTTCCAGCTGGGCTTCGCTGGGCTGTCAGCACCGTGGGGCCTGATAAAGCAGTTTTGGATTTCTCATCTTCACGAGGCCCCATGGTCTCAACTCTGTTGGAAACATTAAGCTCCTTACCTGAGTGGTTTTTTGTTCGTTTGCTTGTTTTCTTTTTGTAAAGAACTTTACCTGCAGTCATAAGAAAATTGACAAAGTGTGTCGGTCTTGCCCAATAACACGTTGTAACCCAGTGGCTAAACTAAAAATGGCATTTCGGACACTTCCCCAAAACGCACGCTGGAAGCAGGCTATGAGATGGAGTGGGCGGCTGATTTCTTGGACCTGCCAGACTCAGAGAAGTAATGTGCGTGATGTGGTAGGTTGCGGGCCCTTCCTTCACTGCTTTCCGGGGGATCAGAGGCAACCACCCTGACCCACAGTTTCCCTGGCTCTTAAATCACTTGCTCTTTGATGATGGTGAGTTTTTAAGCTGCTTTCTTTCACACCCTGCAGCACGGGCACCTGAGAAGCACAATCCTTTTGGAGTTCAGCAGATTCCCTCTCTCTGGGAAATCAGCAGAAAACAAGGCAGACTCTTCTTGATTGCCCCTGAACTTCACAAATCTCTCCCTGCCGCGACTGCTCTAAGGGAGCTCCCAGGGTGCGGCAGGCAGCTGGCCAGGCAGTAATTAAGAAACACCACCTCAAATTCTTTAGATCTAGATTTATGGGCCAGTGGGCTCAGAGAACATCTCACTCACACGAAGGGGGACATTAGCTTTTGTCTATTAAACATAAGCTTTCGAGATGAGCCGTGCAGAGACAACTGCATTCGCTGTTTTATTGTGCTGACGTTTATACTTCTAAGGGGACAGACATTTTCTACATCAGTCTGAAAATGAACAAACTCCTGTTTAACCACAGATTCTTCTTGTCACTCAAATGGTTTCCATATATCAGTTTTATGCAGCTCGTCTGCATTTCTCCGCGAGGCAGGATGCTGATGTCTGGGATTTAGGATGGAGCTGCCTGGACCTCTGATTTGCCACAGTAGGAGATCAAAATTAAAGGAAAGAATAGGCACAGACTTGTACATGATTTTGTTTAAAGGACCCCTCAGCATGGACTTTCAGGGGTGATCACAGCAGTTATCGATGCTGTCATTTTAGTCAGGGTGGACTTTTACCACATTTCTTTTTTTTGAGAAGATTAAGTGCTCCAGATTTAAATTAAAGAGTTCCCAGAAAAGCTTGGGCTAAAAAAAAAAGAAAAACAGGTGACAAAATTTCTTGTCCATATTCGACCTAAAGAAAGTGGTGTTTTTTAATTTAATCAAAAGTACACACACACACACACACACACACACAAATATATGGTAAATGTATATATGTGGTAGATGTACATCTATGATAAATATATGTGGTAAAATATATATGTATACACATACATATGTGTATATGTGGTGAATGTATTTTTACGTTTCATATTATTCTGTGCTTGTTTCAGGTGCACAGCATAGCGGTTACACAATCACAGTGCACAAAGTGTTCTCAGGACAGTTCCGGTGCCCACCGGCCCCACACACACTTATTACTGCGTCGTTGACCATATTTCCTGTGCTGTACTCTGCACCCCATGACTGTCTTGTGCTTCCAATCTACTTCTCATCCCCTTCACTGTTTTTACCTCATCCCCCATCCCCGCTCTCCCCTGGCAACCATCAGTCTGTTCTTTGTATCTATGAGTCTGTTTCCATTTTGTTTGTTCTCTCCCATTGCCCTTTGGATTCTACATATAAGTGAAATCATATGGTATTTGTCTTTCTCTGTTTGACTTACTTCACTTAGCATAATACCCTCTTTGTCCATCCATGCTGTAACAAATGGTAAGATTTCATTTTTTCTTATGGCCAAGTAGTATTCCGTTGTGTGTATATACCAGAGCTTTTTTATCCTCTCCTCTATTGATGGGCACTTGGGTTGCTTCCATATCTCGGCCATTATAAATAATGCAGATGCAGTATTGTTGAGGTGAACTCTTCATTACTTCTTGACTGATCTGACGAGCCTGCCTAGAGGGAAAGAGATGACCCCATGACATTATCCCAAATGGTAAAGAAAAGAGCAACGAGGGTAGGATGTGGCCTGGCTGACACTTATACATATCTATCTTCCTCTCCTTTTCTTCCTCTTCTTTCTCCTTGCCTCCATGTTCTTCCCCCTCTTCTCCTTCCCCCTGATGTGTTCATTCACCCCACAAGTCTCCAGTGGGTGCTTGCTCTGTGTCAGGCCACAGTCTGGAGCACACATGGGGAGGGTGGAGTGGACCAAGCCTCTCTTAGACTAATGGAGCTCCCATTCTCGTGACAGGCAGGGGGTAACAAATGCATAAGCTGATTTCTGGTACTGGTGGGGGCCTCAAAGCATGTAAGACAGACTAACAGAAAGCTGGGGTGGAGATGGCATCTGTGATGTACCAGCAAGAACTGATTAAACCCACCCTTCGTGTTCAGTGACATCACACTGATAGCTTGAATTCAGCCACTGTGGGAATATTTATACCATGGAAACTGGGGGGGTGCTACAAACCGGGGCTTCCTCCTCCCCACCAGAGCTGATCAATGCCCCTGGAAGGCCTATGGGAGGAGGTGACATTGATCTCACTTTTTATTGGAAAACGTTTTCATTTTGAGTTTCAGCATGAACATCAAAGGTCAATTGTTTTTTGGGTTTTTTTTCCTTTCTCCTCTTTGATCAGTTAATCTCAAAACATTCTGTTAAGGGTACAAGAAATACCTGGATCAGTTATTTTCAGTAGTATTTTGAAGATGACAGGAAAAAAAAAATAAGGGAGAGAGAAAATCCACAGCTATTTAAGGGATTGTTTTCCATAGGGTTTGGTCTTCAACACTAAGTGCTCTGTTCCAGGTAGCTGTAGGGTTTATGATTTCCCTCAAATCCCATTTTCTATACCTGCTGCCTCCTTGTAGATGAAGTGTTCTCTACACTTTTTCAGGGAACTTCCCAAATCTGTCAGGATCTATTATAAACTGTCACAGTGTAACATATTAAATGTATTTAAATTATTTGTACTGTTAAAATGTTAATGGACTGCTTGAATTTTAATTGTACCTGAGGATCAATCATTGTAACAGCTTCAGGGAAGAGTTTATGACTTGCCTGAACAGTGCTACACTTAGCTACCAAGTCATTTGAGGGACTTCTGCTGAAGTTTTATTCTTGGTAGCAGTGATGATTTATTCACAGCCATTAGAAAAATTGTTTTGATGATGATAAAAATAATGGTAATAATGATAATAAATAGAATGTTAGCCGATACACGTAGAGGGCCTACAGCATCCCATGCCCTAGGCTTTGTGTGTGACGCCTCCTTTGAACCTCATGGCAGCCCTGTGATGTAGATTCTGGTTGTCTTAATTACACACATGAGAAACTGGGACACAGAGGGGTTAAGTCACTGGCCCAAGAGCACACAGCTCCTGGGGGCCTTAGTCAGCATTAAAACCCCCCTTTCTGCAGATATGAAGCCCATGCTTTAGCTACCAGATACTAACTACCAATATTCATCAAGAGAGGGTCAACTCTTTGTCTCAGACACACCAGGATTTGCAAACCAGCTGAGCCATTTCCCAGCCATGTGGTTTTGCATAATCAGCACAGCCTCTCTAGACTTCAGGTTCCTCCACTGCTGCATGGGGGAAGCTGGTAGCACCTGGCAGCACAGGCTGTTTGGGGAATGAAGGGGTGATGCACAGCCATCACTTTTCGGATGTTAGCTGCTGCTCATCTCCACGGACAGAGAGAACTAAGGATCAAATTCTGGGATCAAATACGCATGAAATAACTTAGCATCGTGCTTGCCGCTGAGCTCGGACAACAGATGCTAGTGTATTTTCTATTGTACCTATTTCAGCTTCTAGTTTGAAACATGACTGAACACAAGGCTACTGAAATTTTATACGCATTTTTAAAAGTCTTGACTGGAAAGAGGATGTTTCTCAGCAGAAATGGACCCTTTCGAATTCACAATATTAAGTTCATTCACAATGTTTCCCCTAGATTCTTACAAAAATATTATTGGTTTATATACTAAAGAAGGTCTTTAAAAACATTCTTTAGATGTGTTGGCCCATCCATGGGAGCTTTTCTAGATTTAGTTAAAAGTTGTTGCTTGCTATGGGTTGGAACTTATTGAAAGGGTATTAATGCATTATTTACTAGAACTCATTAAATTTTCATGTCATTTCTTTATTTACTGATTGCATTTATTCTTTATCAATGTAATTTTTTACATTAACAAATTAAAGAACAGCTTTATGATGCCAAAAAAAAAAGCATTTGTTCAAAAGCCAACCTATCAACCAACCAACCAACCAACAAGAACCATCAAGAACCAACCACCAACCACCCTGAATAGCCACAATACTGTTAAGTAAGCTGGAGAGAGAAGGAAACTCTTCTAATGGAGTTAGGTGTTATTTAAAAATCTACTGCAAATATTTTAAAGACTGAAAATACTCTATTTGAATCAGAAACTAGACGAGGATGTTCACCATACCTACTGACATTCATATTGTTTTGCACATTTCAGCAAATACATGACAAAAAGCAAGACTTATTTGGTGGAAAAAAACTAAAATGTTCTTTATTTAAAATTGTATAATCATAATTCTATAGCAGCTAAAATATCGTAGTAAAAATTGCCACCAACAAGCTAATTTGAAGAGTTGACTAGACATGAGGTAAATATACACAAATCAACAGAGTTTTCCTACACTAGCAGTAATTTAGATGGGAATAAAAAAAAGGCTGTAGACAAAATATTCACAAAGCTGTAAAATATTTAAGAATAATTTTTGAATCCTCACCCCAGGATATATTTATTGATTTGAGACAGACAGAGAAACATTGATGTGAGAGAGAAACATCAGTCATTTGCCTTTTATATGCACCCTGACCAGGGACCAAACCTACAACCTCGGTGTGTCCCCTGACTGGCGAGTGACCCCACAACCTTTTTCGGTATATGGAATGACGCTCCAGCCAACTGAGCCACTAACTTTTTTAAATTGAAATTTAAATTGAGATCATGATAGATTCACACGGAGTTGTAAGAAATAATCCAGAGAGATCCCCTGTATCCTGTACCCAATTTCCCCCAACGATACCATTTTATAAAACTCTTCACAATATCACAACCAGGATGTTAACATTGATAGAATCCACCGATCTCATTAGGATTTCTTATTTTATTTTTCTATTTGGACTCAGTTGTGCATGTCTATGTCTATTTAGTTTTATACAATTTCACCAAATGTGTAGAGCACTTTATCTATGACCACAACAAGGTATTGAACACTGCATCCCTACGGGGAGCCCTGGTATTGTCCGGTCAAACCACACCCATTTTTCTTTTGCCTGTGACTTGTCCCTAACCCTTGGTAGCCACTAATGTGTTCTGTTTCCAAAACATTGTCATTTCAAAAATGTTATATAAATGGAATCGTATAGTATATAATCTCTTGGGGATTGACTTTTTCACTTGTTGTAATTCTCTGGAGGCTCATCCAGTTGTTGCATGTGTCAGTAGTTTCTTCATTTCTATGGCTGGGTAGTGTTTCACGGTGTATTATATATGAACCATAGTTTGTTTAATCATGCCCCAACCAAAGAAAAGTAGGATGGCTCCAGTCTTGGCCACTAAGAACAAAGCTATTATGAACATTCATGTATACAGGTTTATGTGTGAGCACAAGTATTCATTTCTCTGTGATAAATGCCCACGTGTGAAATGGACGAGAGATATGGTAATGACATGTTTAGTTTTCTAAGAAACTGTCAAACTGTTTTTGTATTACTTAATATTCCAACCAGCAATGGATAAGTAATTCAGTCTTTTCTATGTCCTCACCAGCAGTTGGTATTGTTGCTATTTTTTATTTTAGCCATTCTTGTAAGTATGTAGTGATAGCTCATTGTGGTTTTTAATTTGCATTTTCCTGATGGCTAATGATGTTGAACATGGTTTCATGTGTTTATTTGCCATCTGGGTCTCTTCTTCAATGAAATGTCTATTCATGAATTTTCCCATTTTCTAATTGAATTGTTTATTTTATTACAGTTGAGTTTTGAGAGTTTCTTTTAGATATATCAGGCACTAGTTCTCTGTTGGACATGTGGTTTGCAAATATGTTCTTTCAGTCTGTCGTTTGTCTTTGCATTCTCTTCACATTGGCTTTCTCAAAGGAAGCACTTTAAATTTTGATGAGCTCCAATGCAGCACTTTTTCCTTGTATAAATCGAGTTTTGTTGTCAAATCTTTGCCCAGCCTTAGATCCTAAAGGGTTTCTCCTGTTTCTCCCCCTCCAAAATTTTATAGTTCTATATTTTGCATGTATGTTAATGATACACTTCAAGTTAATTTTTGTATGAGGCATGAAGTAGGTCAGGGATCATATATTTTTGCCTATGCTTTAAAGCAATTTTGTCCAAGTGCTTTAATATCATTTGTTGAAAAAAAAAACTATTCTATTTCTCTTACAATGAACTGCTTTTGCACCTGTATCAAAAATCAGTTGAGCGTATTTGTGTGATCTATTTCTGAGTTCTGTTCTGTTGATCTGTGTCTGCCTCTCTGCCCCTTGTACTCTGTCCTGATTGTTGTCACTGTATAGTAAGCCTTGATATTAAATGGACTAGTTTTTACCACTCAGTTCTCTTTTGTCAGTATTTTAGTTATTTTAAGGCCTGTGCTTTTTCCATATAAACTTTATAATAAGCTTATCTATGTCTACCAAACACCTTGCTGCAATTTTGATAGGAATTACATTAAACCTAAAGATCAATTGGGGGAGAATTGACATTTACTACGTTCAATCTTCCAATCCATGGATATGGTATGTCATTTCATTTATTTAGTATATGGTGATTGAGTGTATACCTAAGTATATCATTTTCTTTGGAGCAACTGTGGTTTTAATTTCAATTTCTACATGTTTATTGTCTGTTCATAGAAATGTGATTGCATTTTATGTGTTCATTTTGATCCTGTGACCTTGCTGAACTAATTTCTTAGTTCTAGGAGTTCTTTCTATTTATTTGTAATATGTGTATTTTGAGATTCCTTAGGAATTTCTACATAACCAATCATTTCATATACAAATAGAGAGCTCCACTTCTTTCTTTCTAATATGTATGCCTTTAATTTCTTTTTCTTGCCTTATTGCAATGGCTAGAATTTTCTGTACTGTGTTGAATAAGAATGGTGAGAAGATACATCTTTGCTTTGGTCTTGATCTTAGGGGGGAAATTGCTTATGATTTCACCATTACATGTGTTGCTAACTATAAGGTTTTTGTAAATATGCTCTATCAAGTTGAGGTGATTCTCTATTTCTAATTTGCTGAGTTTTTTTTTAAATCAGGAATGGGTATTGGATTTTTTAAATGTATTTCCTATGTCAACAGCTATGATCATATGGTTCTTTTCCTTAGCTTATTGATATGGTAGATTATGTTGATTGGACTTTGAATGTTGAACCAGCCTTGCATATCATAAATTTCACTGGTAGTATACATGTCTTTTTGTACATTATTGGATTCAGTTTGCTAATTTTTTAATAGTGCACTTACTTTTATTCAGCAAGCATCCATCTCAGTTGAGTGCCTCACATGGAGAGGATACTTAGTAAATATTTGTTGGTTGGGTTCCATTTTTTTGGTTAAGAGGGAGTGAGAATGGAATATAGCTTCCTGCCCATGTGTTGGTCTCTATTGGGTCCCCGTCAGCCACTGTGGAGCTTAGCTTGAGTTACATAAAAACCAGCGAGCACTTAGTTTCACGTCTCATAATAATCTGCCTGCCGATATTTTAGTGTGTACTTCTCTCTCGGCTGGCGTTCAGCCACAGATTGCATTTAGGCCCACAGCCAGTCGGTCAGGGCAGAAGGCCAGACTGCCAGTCCTGGCCTCACATTGCTCAATGTACACCACTCAGTTCCCCTGGCATGAATGTCCCTTCCACATTCAATAGCCACCTTGCAAAATGAGTGTTGTGGATCACTTAGGGATTCAGATGAGAAGTTCAGATCCATCCATCCATCCATCTGTCCACCCATCCACATCATTGGAAAAGGGATCTTTGCCTGCCAATGACCAGAAGGTCGCATCTGAGGGCAAGAACAAGCCCACTAACATTTGCTATGGGAACCTAAGAAGGGGATTCTGTTCTGCCCAAGGACTTTCCTCTCTGATTAGCCTCCTCATTTTAAGGCAACTGAGAAGGCTCACAGATGGGATTCACTGAGGATGCTCCTGTTTCACCAAGACTACTTCTGCTTAGGCTGCCTACCATTGAAGATTTCAAATGGAAACTCCTTTCATTACTCATGGAAGAGATCCTTTCTGAAACCATAGATTCATGGAAGTGCCAAAGAACACTTTATCCCTCAATGCCTTTATTTTTTCAAATGAGGAAATTTGCACTAACTGTGGCAGGTGGGCTTATCTCTGACTCGTTCATCAGGAACTTGGAGATAAAACCTATTAATAATGAATAATTATGTAGTATGGAACAGGGTAAGTGCAGATGCCTATAGGTACCAGACAGATAGAATGAATGAACGGAGTTGTCCATGTATGAAGTGGTAAATGGCACTGGATCCTTGTCCCCAGTGCGAGGAGGACAATAGGAAGTGTCAAGAATTGTGTACATGTCTTCTCTAGAGGAGTAGCCATTATCAGACTCCAGCTGAATGTTGCCAAGTGGGAATTAGATCCAATTTTGCCAGAATTTCAAATTTTTCCAAAGAACCTAGGTATTTATACTTTTTTAAAATACAGAATCATCCAATTTTTAAGTGTTGGCAGTGCACTTACTTCACAAGCCAACTTGGACTGAGCCAAATGAAATGCATCTCCAGGCCAGATTCAGCCTACAGGGCATCATTTGGCCATGTCTGGGTCAGAAGACTTTTTCACCATAACTTTTCAGCCTCTTACATTTCTCTCTGATTTCTGGCTTTTTTTGGTTTGTTATAATTCTGCAGGAATGACTCACTCTTTTTAAAGTTAGCTCTTTTGTACAAGTCAACCTGCTATTGGCACATTTATTAAATATGTAAATCTATCCCTTTCATGGTAAAGAGGAAAGGCTAATTTCCTCAGGAAATGCACCCCTGCTGTCTATGTATTATACTGGTAACTGTAAAAGCGGTGCTACCTCCTAAAGACTCAACTCCTCTAATTTTTTTGAAATCTGGCACATTCTGTTGTACAGGTGTAGGCTTGTCACTGCCTGTGAGGTTTCTTCCAAGGGAGGATATCATCCTTGCAGTGAGCACTAAAGAACACAGGTCAATCAGGTGTGACACAGACGCTCTCAAATCTGTAGGTTCTCACTTCTCCCAGACACAAGGAGCACACTTGGCTCACACTGGGCCAGACATTCCCCAGCATTGGCTCTCACTGGTGGGAGGTAGGGATGGAGAGGGCAGGACCCCATATTGCTCCTTCCCCATGAGTAGTATCCAGGCTGGAGACAAATGGTTTTGCATGTGTCCATTCTGCACTGAGGGCTTGTTTTAGACTCATAACAAGCAACAAGGATGTAATTACCCAGAGATTTAAAAGGCAGAAGAGCTGGGTGTTCGCTGTCTGCTTATGGACTGTGTGCCTTTCTAGTTGGAATAGTTCGGAACGTGGAGGCCGTGCCCGCAGGTTAACGATGCCCGACGGTGGGTGAGAGGGAAATCGCCACAGTCTTTGGTGCTGCAGACGTGCAGGTCTCAGAATGCCCTGCCGAGCTCCCGCACAGGGTCACCTGATGGGTCTGTCTGATCCCACAGTTCTTTCAAGTGCGAAAACAAGCCTGGCCGACTCCCTTGATTTTGACTCTACTGTGATGATCATTTTCTCCTCTGTGACTTGGGAATTGCCTTTACTTCTCTTTTTTCTTTTTGCCGTGAAATAGCACATCTGAATAGCTGAGGACATCTGAGTCTTAAAAAGGCAGCAAAGAGTCCCATTAATGGGTGAAAAACAACCTAGATTTTGTCGTCACCACATTAATCATCACTTGAGGTTGGATCGTAAATGGCCTTGATTCTACCACGTACTGTTCACCTTGCTTCACTTTCTTTAATTCTGTTGAGAAGTTTGTCTTCTACCTTTCCCTACAGAATGAAAGATGGTAAGCAATTTTACTTCTCTCAGCACCATCTTGGAACTTCTGTCTGCTTCCCTCCACCGTGCAAGACCAGAGGCCCCAAGGAGCAGGATTTGCTGACCCGTGTTGACAGACTGGATGATGGATGGAGCAGAGCAGGGCACAGGCCGACTGGACCAAAGGGGGAGTCCAGGCTGAACAAGCTCCTTCCTGAATCAAGAGCAGAAGGCAGGTCTGGGGCAAAGCCCTGTGGCAGAAACACAAGCTTTAAAAAAACAACTGCCAGCCATGCCCAAAGAGAGCAAGAAAATGAAACTGCCTTATTGCGTGCAGGGCACAAAGAGAGCTATTCTGCAATTCAGCTAGCATCTATCACTTTCCCTGTGTCAGGGACGGGCCGGCACTGGTGTGAAGACAGAGGCAGCCCCTGTGAGCTCACTCCCAGGGAGGTAGGGCGGTGAGAGGTTTGTTTCCATTCTTTGAGTCAGAAGCAGGGGTAAAAGTGGGCCCAGGATTCATGGAAAGAGGAAACTGCTCCTAGACTGAGAGCATCAGGGCAGTGGGGCTTCCGGGAGGAGGTGACACTGTGAAAGAAGAGAACACACGTGTTTTGGAAGCTGGGAAGGAAGGCCCTCTGGGCGGAGTGCATGCCACGTGCACAGGCCTGGCTTCCTTGGAGCACAGTACAGGAAGACCCCCAGCCCACTGAGCCCATGCTATCTGTCCAGAGCTTGCTACATTGTTCATTTCACCTCCTAAAAACCCCGAGAGACAGATTTATCATCCCCATTTGAAACTGAGACTCAGAGAACCAGAGCAGCTTGCTAAGAAGTGCCAGTGCTGGGATTTGAACCCAGCCCCATCCGGCTTCCCTTCTCCAGCTTTGACACACAATTTTTCTGGAGAGTCGAGAGTCACTTCAGCCATGCTGAGAAGCCCTCTCAGTGAGAGGGAAGCCAAGCAGAGAGTCCTCTCTGTCTGGGGGTGTTTATTTCAGGGATGTGCTCGTGTAGTACGTTCTGTCATTATATTATGTAGATCCCTCAGGAGCAGCCCTCAGTGATGTGCTTCTGGAAATTCAGATTGTGTACTAGCTTGAGTAACCATACTAACAATAGCTGTGCTTAGCTGAAAAGTGATAAAGAGCCTCTAGCTTTTGCTGTAACTTTACCAACCCTAAGTTGGGAATCATAGAAGGCCTTTCTCTTATCATGCACACTGCTTTATTCTTCCCAGTTCCATTTAGAAGTCAGCAAAATCTGACCTTAGTATCATCTGTTTTTTTGTTTTGTTTTGTTTAAAAGTGCCTGCTCTTTGAGGGCGAGCATTCAAATAAAACACAGGTTGTAGCCTAAACTCAAGGGAGACACTCGTGGCCAAATTCCAGCCCCTGGGCTTTGAATGATTTTTCCAGGCCTGTTGATGGGCCGGGCTGGACTGTCCACACCATTGTCCTGTCATCCCTGATGCTAGCCATGACTGTGCCCTACATACATTTAGCGTTGTGGGGAGAAGAGAGTGGAGCCTCTGTCAAGAGCGGATTTGACTCCCTTGGACCCCTGTTCTGGTCAGCCGAGCTGATGTATCGCAGATGATCTTCAAACAACAAGTCCCCATTTGTTCAATGTCAAAGCCCTCCATGGTTGAGAGGTAGGCAACTTGGGTCTGGCCCCTGCACATCAACACCCACTCGATCCTTTTAATGTAATCTAGTCCAACAAGTACTTATGAAGTGTCAGTGGGACAGTGGACAGGTCGCCGGCCCTGTGGAAACACTGCCTCATGGTCTCCATTTAAGTTTGTCTTCCTGAGGATTGGCTGGACTTACCTCCTCTCGTCCCTTCCCTCTGATTTCCGTCCTTCTCTCCTTCTCTTTTTGCTCCTATCCTTCTTCAACGTGGGCCCCACATTCCATCTTCTCCGCCAATCCACCCCTGAAGGACAGACACGGATACACACTTATTAAAAAATAAAACTCTTTTATGTCAAAAAAGGTAACTCTATGGAAAGGATATAATCACTTTTTTAAAAAATAATGAGGATAGTAAATGGCAATTTTCTTTTTTTTTTAAATTTGGAAACACTAACATGTTTCAGCATTTCAACAACGCAGCTCTTCTGCAGACGGATGTGCGTGGTAAAGTGACAACCTTTGCTTTGCTGTTAATCATTTTCCTGGTGAACCTGGGTGGAAGCAGTCACACTGATTTTTGTCCTTTCTGGCTTTTGCTGGGTCGAGGCTATCTGCTCTTTAAGGTCCTGACAGGCCTCTGAGCATGAGCCATGAAATCCATATTACTCTTGTAGCTTTTACAAGCTCTATCCAAGACATAGGCTTTCAGTGCCAATTTTCCTGTTGAATATATGCCATGGTTTTGGTTAAAAAACACAATAAAATAAAAAGGGCATAGTTATTCCTCTGACATTTGGTAGTTTGACAAATATTTTCAGTGGAAACAAATGTCATGGTGCCCGGCTTATTTTGAAAGACAACCTTCCTCTGTGCCCTCAGCCAGACTTCGGGTGCTAGATTCATCTAGATTCTAGAGCAGTGTTAGCAAACTTTCACTTACAGAGCCAGATAATAACTATGTTAGAGTTTGTAGTCTCAGAGACAAAATAGAGGGTATCATATAGACAGTCATATAGCCATTTAAAACACATCCATTTTAAAACGTAAAAGTGGTTTTTAGACAGTAGAGAGTAAAAAACAAACAGCAGCACACTACCCAGTGTGGCTCAGTTGGTTGGAGCATCATCCCGTAAGAAAAGGTTGCAGGTTCAATTCCTGGACGAGGCACATACCTGGGTTGAGGGTTTGATCCTCGATCTCCAATCCCATCAGGGTGCATATGGGAGGCAATCTATCGATGCTTCTCTCTCTCTCTCTCTCTCTCTTACATTAGTGTTTCTTTTTCTCCCTTCCCCTCTCTCTAAACGCAATGGAAAAAAATGTCCTCGGGTGAGGTTAAAAACAGTGGCAACAACAAAGGCAGGCAGCTGGCTGGATTTGGCTTGCTCACCAGACACAGCAGACCCCTGCTCTACAGCAATGCTTGTCCAGCCATGGCCTACACAGGAATCACTTCCGGACCTTCCCAGAAGTGCAGCTTTAGCTCCAGGATGTCTGGAACTGGATATGAATTCTGCATTCCTAACAAGTTCCAAGGGGATGCTAATGTTGATGCACCAAAGAAGATATTTTGAAGAGAAAGTATTATAGTATAAATTCCTAGAAAGCCAGAATTTTTTTTTCTTGTCTTATCACCAATGCCCAGTTTGGTGTCAGGTTCATAGAAGACTAATAATACATGTGACAGAAAGAGAGGGAGAAAGAATTCAAGCTTAAGAAGAAATCTAGGCACAAACATCTCTGATGATTTCTAAGCTTCTAATGAAGGTGAAGGAAATTCTGAAACCATCTAAGCTCTTATAACTGACATAGTCATATCCTTATTAAAAATCAAAGAGTAAAATAATGAGTTTACAACTCCTAGAAAAGCAGGCAGGTCACCGCTTGTTTCCCAACAGGACACACATGTTCTCACCACTCACTCCTTCATCTGTTACTACTAACAAGTGCTAATGTGATTGTAAGTCTAACAGTTGGAAATTTTTTTAAAGCACAAAATATTTTAATTACACAGGTGTCTCCACATTTTGCACACCCAGTAGAAGACATCGGAAGGGAAGTTATGAATTCTTAAGCACCTAAGATTAGTAGTCAGAGATAACAACCAGATAAGGAACAAGTTAAAAAAAAAGTCAATTGCATGCAGATGCAGTTTTTCAGAAACACTGCTTACAAAGGTAAATTGCTCACAAAGTTTAGAGTTTACAGCAGGTATCACAGGATTTCAAGTTTAAGGGGATGTGTGTGTTCAGAGTCTTTAAGAATATCCAAGGGATGTATGCATAACTACTTGAAATTGAAACTACTGTAGTTTAAACACTTGCTGAAAGGAAGACCTTTCATTTCATCATCTTTGTGGGCTGATAGGGGAAAAAAATCAACAACATCTAACAGCAAAAACTTTTAATGTTGAATATGTAGATTTGCAAAATGTGAGTTAGCATCAGAAAAGCAAAGTTCTTTGATGGTTGTGGCTGGTGCTCTGAGGAATTGGCCTTCGTTCTGGAAGAATAGCACAAGACACCTGCTAAAATGGCCCTGGCATTTCTTTAGACATTTTCTTTGTGTTTAAATTAACTTAAGAGGAGGTGTTAGGGAAAAGTGGAATTTTGTATAAACATGCCTGGGGGAGAAACTTGGCACAGCGCCACAAACGGCAACAAATTCCAAACCATTTTGGCTGGATGAGTTAAGACAGAACAAAATTTATCACACCAAGATGTGTCCTTCAGTTCATTTCAACATCAAGGAAATTGACCTTTCTCTTAATTTATGGATGGTATTGTCTCTGCTCTGGGTTTGGCTCCCAGCTCTGAAACTCAGAATCAAGTGGCCTTGGTCTAGTCTCATAAAGTCTGTTACAGTTTCTTCACCTATAAAATGTCCCCATCCTACCCTCTGTGCAGAGTTGTGTGAGGCAGAATTAAATTCAAGTCCACTGAAATCAAGCATGTCTTTGAAGCATCTGGCGCACAGTAAGACCTCAGTAAGTATAGGTATGATTATTTGGTGTGCAATGAAACTGGCTCCCTGGAAGTGTTTTAAGATACAGGTTTCATTATCATTTGGGTGCGTTAAGACCAACAGATCAGAGGACACCTGCCAGTGCAAAGACATTTGTGACACAGATCCCAAGAGGGAAGCATCCTATACCCTTGGGTGCACTGGGAAGATCACCAGGGACAGCCAGGAGGCAGATGGACAGGTGAAATGGAGGACTAAAGCCTTTATTGTGGCTCCTTCAGGCTTGAACTGGTGAGACAGGGGAAACAGACTTAGGGTTGGCTAGTCTGAATAATTTTAGTGGACTCTGAGCAATAGGGATTGCCCTTCGTTGTCTAGCACCTGCACCTGGGGTACATTAGGGCAGGTGGTTAATGGCCAGGAACGTGAGAGTCTGCCAAGGGAGGTAATGGGGGCGCAGGCTCAGGATTAGCTGGAAGACACAGGTATGTTGTTTGCTATTTCTAGGAACTGACTAGCCCTGGGAGGGGCGGATGTCAAAGCATCAGAATACAGAAAAACAAGAGGCATGGTTAATACAGGAGAGAACCAAGAATATATTGCTGGAAGTTTAAAAATACACACTTCTGGATTTTATGGATGAAGAGAGCAAAAATTGGATGAGAAGAGCTATAGAGAAGGGGATGGTCAGAAACATTTTAAAACACCTGGTACCAAAGAGGACCACATATTGAGAAAAAAGTCAGAAAAGCCTGGAGAACAAATGCAATTTTCAGTTGGCATAAAGCATAACTTAGAAAGGAGGCTGAAGGTGAGGGAAACTGAGTCAACCCTTTTGTTCTTAAAACACCTAGAAGGTAGTCTTGGTCCCTGTCTCAAGGGTCGCTACAGAGCATTTCCTTTACAGGGGGTCGCTTGTCACCTCCTGCCACTGCCCGCCTCAGGTTGTCCAGTGGCTTTCCACCACACCTATAAACAAATGTCGCTGTGGCCGGCTGGCCAGATCGGCCGCACTTCACCTGCTGCATCACCTCTAACTCCCTCCCTCATCACAGACCCCAGCCCCACTCTCCTTCTTGTTCCTGGAACACATCACATTCGTGTATTTCCTCCTCAGGAGCTCCGCCCTCTGCCTTGTCCGTCCCTGTGTGCTGTTCCTTGTGAGGTTTGCATGGCTGACTGCTTTTTATAATTCAGATCTCAGTTTAATTGTCACCCTTGAAGACAGATTCTTCTGGAACTTCCCAGTCTAAAGAAGCCATCTGTTCTAATTCTCTGCATTGTGCTTATTACTTCCTGTCCTTTTCTTGTTTATTTATTTGCTTCTTGTCTGTGTTTTACCACTGCAATCTAAGTTCTGGGAAAGCAGGAACCTGAGTCATATTTCCTTGTTGTGAACCAGAGCCTAGAAGCATGTTCTGGACACGCCAGGCACTCAGCATTTAGTGAATGAATGAATGAATGAATGAACTGTCTAAAAACACACCATCCCTCACTTTTCCTCCAGCCAGCTCAAGATCAATTTCCTCAAGAGGCTCTGAAAATTACAAAAGAGGCATTGCATGGATTCTGGCCCCAGTGGGCTTCTGGGCTTGGTGTTTCTTTAATTTCATGTAAATTTGTCTAAGTAAATATTCCTTAAAAGTGAATAAAATTTTATTTCACTTTAACAAGAGAATATAAAAGTTAAAAAGGTCACTGTAGTAATAGACTAATCTCAATTACCAGGGCAGCCTCCGAAACCCTCAACTCCCACCTAATCTCATTCAGTGCATACGCAGCTCACCGTGTGATTTCCAACACAGCTAAATGAAATTATAAAGCAGTGTTAAATTTATTAATCATTTAATTAGCTAAATGTTCCTGCAAGTACTCGCGAGATGAATGGCATGTCATTTTCTAATGCAATTTGCCTCTCAGGCAGCCAGGGTCAGAAAGGGAAGCTCCTGGCATCTCGAATGAGCTTTTCATATCGTACCTTCTATTAAGAGACCGTGGTGATACCAGTGACCGTGTTTGAGGCTTGTACACAAGACTGGGACCCTGGGGTGCTGGAATGAAAAAGGGCTCTCCCGCTCACCTGAGTCACACAGAGGAGGGGGCAGGGTGGCTGGTGGGTCCCTGGGAGACTGCCTCTCCCCGTGTCTCCTTGCAGGGCAAATCTTTTCATATTTAACAAGTCACTGAGCAGAGCAGAGCAAAAGATAGCAGCCAGTATTAAACGCATGCTCAATCTAGTTTTATTTCTTTAAATTTACTCAGTCGAGAAAAATTTGTGGACTGCGAATTCTCCTCATGCTAGGTGACTTTTTAATCCTTCTGCTTGAGTCAGGATTGATTTCTCCCTTCCAGCCTGCTAGCCGTTGCTTGTCATCTCGGGGTGTACGCACTTTGGCTCTTTGAAGGGGGTCTTTTCTGGGGTGGGGGTGGGGGGATCCTGACTCCCAGCACTGGGATGCATACCAGGGGAGCTTTGGGATTTGGGGCCGACTGGAACCCATAATTATTTCTGACTGCAAAAACCGTGACAAGCGGCTGCTGCCAGGTGCTTTGTAAATCTCTTCCCATTTGCAGTGAGAGGACTGGCAACAAGAACATTGTCTAAATTCAGTCGGCAAGGAGCTGTTGGCGTGGGTGGCGCCTGTGGCCGAGAACATCCAAATGAACACTAGTCTATTTGTTCAAGATGGAAGCTGTCAGTTCTGAGAACCTCAGTGAGAGGAAGGTTTTGATGTGTGGATGTCCCTGGTGCACAGAGCTACCAGGCAGAGCCAAGCTCCTCTGCATTAAGGAAGGGAGACACCGTGGGGCACGGTGGGTATCTGAGGGCTGGTTTCTGGTCCTAGTCCCACCCCCTGATACCTGCAGTCCCCTAGCCGAGTCACATGACCTCTGGCCCCTTGATTTTAACATCCAGAAAAGAGGGGTCCTGTGAATACTCAGTATTAATATCAGTCATACCTCATCACAAAATTGTCCTAAGGAAGAAATGAATCGATGTACTTGAAACCGTGAGGTGGATTCTAAAGTGATGCAGAGGCACTGTGAAATAATTTTATTTTGTTTCATTTATTTTTTTTCTGTCAAGAGCAATGGCTTTGGGTCACGTAGAGCTGCATCCTGAACTTGGGTCATTGATTATTTCCTATATGATCCTGAGCAAGACAATTAGCTTCTCTGAGCTTTGGGAATAATAATAATACTAGTGCAAGTAAAAGGAAAAAGTGTGTGTATATGTAGTGTATACACATAATATACATACATACACATACATGAGCCATGTACACATATACCTATCCATGTTCATATCCATGTACCTACACACATATATACAGTTCCTGGCACCCAGTCCTGTTCAGCAGTGCTGGCTGCTGCCAGGACTGCTATTGCTGCTATTATTTCCATTACTATCAACATTGCAGATAAAGGGGGCCACTTACCCCACAAAACACCACTTCTGTGTATTTATTTCACACAGACCTCTTTAAATGGCTTTGCCAAGTATAGATAAAGGCAATTCTGGACTCACTTCCAGGACGCCAGGAAAAGAGGAATGGCAACATGTGTGGTACCAACATGACGGGGTGTCAGAGAAGCTCATTTCCTGTTGTCCCTCCACCGGTTACTAGCTAGATGACCTTGCACTAGTTATTTGCCTTGCTCACCCTCAGTTTCTTTATCTCTAAGGGGAAGTCATTACAGTGCCTCCCTCCCACTCAAGGTTGTCGTCAGGATGAGAGGGAAGCCCACAGCACGAGGCAGGGAGGGAGAAATGAACAAGTTCCTGGGTGAATTATATCCAGATTGTTCCCTTTAACAAATGCTTCTTCTACCACCTCCCTGGGTTATCTTGCAATCACCCACTTAGGTGGGACACACTAGGCCTTCGCTTTCCCTCCCAGGCCCCAGAAAGACCAGCCAGAGCCTGGAGATGTGAGCTGACCTGTACAAAGTGTCTTTATAAGTCACAGTAGCTGCAGTGGCCAGTGCCAGAACCAGGACACCCATCTCCTGTAGCTGTCCTTGTCTGGGGGGCAGCTTTAAGTCACTGGCAGGCCCAGGAAGGAGTAAAGAGTGTGCCCGTGGAGCAGGACTTCCACTTACATTCTTGCACTGTCTCCAGGCCTTGGATCCTCAGCGATCACGAGTCCCTTTTAAGAAACGCAAGAGTTAAGGCAAAGGGCAACATGCAAAGGGGCTGCACTCCAGGCTGTGCTGGGGGAGCGGGCTGGAGGCCCCGGGTGGCTCTGGAGGCCCTTCCCTGGCTCTGCAGAGCAGGGCTACGCAGAGTGCTGCGGAGGAAAAGCAGACGTGTCACTCTCTGCCTCCGGTGTCGGTGACTCTTCTCAGGGGCCATCTTCCAGCCTCTGAGCAAAGAAAGTTCTCCTCCAGAAAAAAAGTGCTTATGAACAGATTCGGTTATTACTTACGGTTTAAAGAAAGCGCCTTTCAACAGTTACACGCAAGTATTCTTGCAAGCATTTACCCAAACACACACAGGAAGAGGCCTCTTTCCCAAACCAGTGTTTGTTGACAAGGGCTACAAGTATGCACGCACGAGACGGCCCCTGTGTGCGTTCACCTGGAGCTGCTGTATATTCTGTGAGAGACAGAGTGTGTACCACACCGGGGGAGGAGAGGTGGGCAGAGAGAGGAAGGAGGGAGGAAAATGAGAGAAAGAGAAGTAAATGGCAGAGTGGTTAGATGGCTAAGCGCTGGCATCTGCTGTGCACTGGTGGGGAGGTTTGAGCAAGACCGTTCGCCTCGCTGAGCTTCAGTTTCATCGTTTATAAAATGAGAACAATCATCAAGGCACCTGGTTTACAAGAGATAGGCAGATAAAGAGTTTAGACAATGCCCAGCACAGAGCCGCTAATCGTTAATAGTAATCGTGTTACTGGAGAGAGAGAGAAAGAAGGAGAAGGGAGGTGGGGTGGGCAGAGGAAAATGAAAATGAAGGTAAGGGAGCAGATGTGGAGGTAAAAAGAAAAGAATTGGCAAGAGAAGAGAGACTGGAAAGAAAAGAGAAGAGAGGCGCTAGTCAGGGTGTCTCTTTCGAGTCGGTGCTGCCTTTTCTAGGCCGGCCCGTGTTCTCCTCTCCCGGGCTGTGTGGGGATGGTTTACGTACAGACACTGAGTCGTGTAAGCTAAACAGACTCTGGACTCACACGCACGCCATCGACAGGCAGGACTGCATTCACGCGTTCTGTGAGCCACATAAAAGCTTTTTCTCGCTGCAACTTTATGGCCCAGAAACCAAAGTGCAAAAGCTAGGATACGTTTTTTTGTTTTATAGCAAAATATAAATCAATACTTCTATGTCTCTTTCCTGAGTTTGGGAGCCACAGCGATCGAGGGGTGCCGATGTCTGGGCACCCCCACCTTACCCCAGCTTTTATTTTCCCATCCACCATGTTAAGTATTTCTGGCTAACCAGTTAAAACAGAAGATGGTCATGATTGCTTTTGGATTGCCACTTCCACATTGAGTGAATTTTATAATAAGAAGCCATTTTTCCCCCCCAATAGGCTGCCCTTGTGCCCGCCTCTCTGACTTTGCGGTCCTCATTATTGTGGGTTTAAATGAAGGATGTTCATTCAGGCAGGGACGGGGGCGGGCAGGGGGGAGGCCACCAGGCATCAGAGCTGTTATCAGGCCCTTCTATCAGGCCAAGTGACAGGCGTCCGGAGCAAGAATGCAGAGCTCATGGTGGAGACCTCCGGCTGACACCAAAGGTGACTCCCCTCACTCTAACCTTGAAAGGGAAAGTTCCCACTTTATTAAAATGAATTTCGAAAGGGCCGCTCTGACAGCTGCATAATTAAATATTGGAGTGTCAGCGATAATTTATTCCACTCTCATGTGGTGGTCAGATCCTTTTCACTAGAGGGTCAGCAAGCATGGTGACAGAGGCAAGGAGACAAGGGATTCCGGGCCCTTTGTCATTTATGTAGCCCCAGCCCTGAAATCGGAGACTCCTAAATACACACACACACACACACACACACACACACACACACACGCCCCTGGGAGGGAACAAAGTGTGCGTGAAGATACCCTGCTGTTACCCAGTACCACTCTCTAGTGTGAATCTGGTGTGCGTTTTTGATGAATAGTATATGTAAACTGATTAAGGCCCATGTGTACAGACTTTCAATCTATATTTGGGGGTCTCTGGGTGCCACGGCAGCTTCTGATGTATCCACTGCCCCGCTCTCCATATAAGATCTCTTCCTACGATGCAGTTAATGAGGAAGGTCATCACAGATAGGAAGGCGGGGAGCACTGCCTGGACATCAACTTTTGTGCAAGTTGTTGCGATGCCAGTGACTTCACGGCCTCAGTGTGAGGGCTTTGGAGGTACACTGGCCCTACCCAGCAAACAACCATTGACTGCATCATCTTCCTGCGAGGCTCACTTCCTGTGAGCATGGGTGTGTAGCGAGAGCAATTTGCCTGTTCTAAGCAGGCATACTGCAAAGAACACGAGCTTTGGAGCCCAACACAGGGTCTTTTCTTTGATGAATGCCGCCGAATTTCCCCCCACAGCCAGTGGCGTATTGCTTCATAAATGCATATAAAAAATAACGAAAGAGCCCATGTGAATTCAGCATAGACCTTCCCGGGCTGTGTAGTCCTTGTTTATGTTGGTGTTTTGCTTTGTTTGTTTTGGCTGGGGAGCAGTTGTCTTATTTTTCCTCTTTGGCAGTTCAGAGGCAATGAGTTAATGCTTCTTGGGGCTCACTGTCCGGAAGGTTCTGCCCAGTGAGTGTCCACGCAGAGAAGCAGCACACGAGCCCAGTCCATCATTTCTCATGTGACCCTGTCCCATGTACTCTGTCAGGGTGAAAACGCAGGCCAGGCTTGGCTAGTCAGTGTATTACTTTGTCAGAGGCAGGCCTGGCCAGTCCAAGTCAGCCTGAGCCAATGACACCCCTCACTCTGCCGCCCAGCCGGCAGCAGAGCTATAACTCAGCGTAAGCACCGGCCGCTCTGCCACTGCCTTCGTAACCAAGGTCATGCTAATCAACTCAATCAGCAGTCTTCTCGGACATTTTCATAATGTTTTCTGCTAGTTGCTCTCCTGTGAAAATCTCTCGGCCTAAGCAAATTAATGCCATTTTTATAACTATCTACATTTCAGGTACAGTGATCTCTTTTGAAAGGCTGTGTCCTCAGCAGCGTGAACTAGCTTTACCTTCCAGCATGGGGTTCGGACAAGTGCGGGCGTTCCCATAGTCCATTCTTGACTTTGGTGTGTGCGAACAAGTACCTTGTTTTAGAAAAACATGAAACTACAGAGAAATTTACTTTTGTCACTTCTGGAAGCAAAAACCCACGTTTCCTCCCCATTACCTTCACCCCACTCCCCACTACCTTCACCCCACTCCCCACTCAGCAAGCTGGGTGTTTCAGCCAGGGCTTTCCCAGGCCTCAGTTTCTGAGACGTGGGGGAGAGATTTGCGCTATTTTCCCTAGAGGGTGTGTTGGATATCCTTATCCGATGGCACACGTGTTCCCTTTTGCCTCTTCTCCCCCCCCCACCATCCCGCTTATACCCCTCCTTTGTTTTAGAATCACTGTGTACGTTTGAACAGAATTCTATTTTTAAGTGCTTTTTCAAGTTCTCTAATTTGTTTGCCTTCGCAGATCTATGAGAGTTCAAAATCACACCATTTGGGAAATAGCCCCTATTTTGAAAATTCCCTAACAGCACAATTGCTGGGTAGCTGGTGCCTTGAAGATGTCAGCTGGACTTGTTTTCTGAGTCATGCTGGTTAACTGCAGTCCAGGTGTAGAAAGCAAACCGCGGATTTTATTTAATGCGGCGAGCTAACCCGGGCACTACTGCCTTTTATTATCTCTGAACTACCACCTTCCTCTCCGCTCGAATTATTAATTAAAATGAAGCTCCGTCACGCCAGGTCTACATCCTGTAGGATGTATCTTGCTCATAGTAGGCTCTGAACAAAAAAGACCAGTTGAATGAATAAATTATTTCTCCACGTATTAATTATTTAATGGACCAGCTTTCTGAGCTGAGGGTAGAGAGCAACATAAATTTCAACTTCCTCTGATATGTGTGATTCCATAATTTTTGGTAAAAGGATGCCGCGAAGCAAATATGACAAAATGCTACCAATTCCACCTGTGAGTGGTGGGTATATAGGTGGTTATATTATCCCTTGTGCTTTGTGTCTGCACTTTAAGTTTCTCCCGATGCATTCACGTAATGGCAGGGAGGTTGGCCCATACCTTGGAGGCAGGTCAGACACTCATAAGGAAGCCGAAGGGAGGGATCTGACAGCTGTGTGTACCCATCACGCACGGGGCCTGACTAGGTGCTCTTAGGGTCTCACGGAATCCTGTCCCGATTCTGAGTACCCTTCTTGCCAGCTTAAAGGCAGTAAAGCTGAAGCCGAGTGCCCAACTCACTTGCCCAAAGTTACATACGTCAAATGAGGCAGAGATGAGATTCAGAATCAGGCTACAGTGAGTTCCAAGTCTCTGCTCTCCCCACACCCTGCAAGCATGTAAAGACCTGAGGAGAATTTTGCATAACGTACAATTAAGCACTGAAAACACGATTGAGGGGCATCTAGTAGATCCGCGGTGCTGTGCAACCACCGCCGTTCTGCAGTTTCAAACTCTCCGATCATCCCAGAAAACACTCCTCATTCCTCCCTGCCCGCTAACCTGCCTTCTGTCTCTACGCATTTACCTCTTCTGGGCCTTCCAGATAAAAGCAACTCCACGCTCTGTGTGTGACCTTCGGGGTCTGGCTTCCTTTGTGGAGCATAATGTTCTCAAGTTCGTCCAAGTCATAGCACACGTCCATACTTCTTATTTTGATGGCTGAGTGACATTTTGTTATATGAACATGCCGCCTTTTGTTTATGCGCTCACCCACTTATAGACAGTCGGGTCATTTCCACCTTCTGGCTCTTGTGAATAAAGCTGCCATGAACACTGGTGCACCCCTGACTCTGTGGACACACGTTTTCACCACTCTTGGGATTACACTAGGAGTGAGATCGAACCGCCAAACCTGTTTGGACAGTGGCTGCTCCCGTTCGTACGTGAAATCCCTTCTCTGAATGCTTCTCCATGTCTTCCGAGGCCCGGGGCTTTCATTAAGTTCCTCCTGCAGGAAGAGCTGAGGAGTCTTCTCAGGTAACTCTGATCAGCCCCCAGGGACTTAGCTTGTACGTGCACAACTGAAATAGCCAGGAGGCATCCGTCCCTGCTATTTCAGTCTCTCTTCCCTGCCTGCCTCCTCACCCAGTTCAAGCTCCGTCTCACCCAAAGATGGAGGATGGGCGGCCTAGAAAGGTGCAGAGAGGTGAGGCAGTGATAATTCTGCCATTGACAAGAGGCAAAGAGAATTCCCAGGTACTTTGACCTCCCGACTGCTTTCATCTTACCCTTCTAGGGAAGGAATCTGGCCACCACCGTGAGGGAACTCGGAAGGAAACTGAGTCCTGCCGAAGTCCTTCAGCACGCCCAGCTCACAGAGCTCGTCTGCATCCGAGCCAAGAGCAGAATTGGCTCTCTCCATGCTTCATCAGCTGCCGTGGCCTCTAATTCCTTCACATTTGGGAAAACTAAAAAAAAATTTGTAAAAAAGTTCAAGGTTTTTCATTACATGAACTCTTCAATTTTGAGAACTGTCTACAGTAAAAAAAAAAAATCTTGATCCAGGAACTTCTTTTAAAAACCTTTTAACCCTTTTAGAGAAAACATTATGGAGAATATATATAGTATATGTACATTAATATGGGCAAGGCATGTGCTAGCTATTTTATAAATGTAATCCCATTTAATCCTTCATCTTGCAATTCTACAACATCAATAGATTTCGCCCTACAGTAGAGATGAGGAAGCTAAGACTCGGAGACATCAAAAACGTGTCGAAAGTCTCCCATTTTGGAAGCAGTAGCTTCGGGCTCTGGATTTTCCTGACTCTAGACTGCAACGTCGTCTTGCGGTGTCACATGTCTGACACCTGGTGCATGTCAGAGAGCACAAAGAGACTTAGATCGTAAGACCAGGGCCATTCATGCATAAACCGTGCACGGCTATGTCTCACTTCTCTGCTCGAAAGTTAGAGGAACATGTAGAAATGCAACGCTTCCCCGGGACTGTAGAGGGATTTGCTGGGCACTGTTCTTAGAATTCTTAGGGGCTGGGCTGCCAGGCCTTCTTTTCTTCTCCTTTGACCACCTCCAGGCTGTCTTTTTGAAGTCAGGGAAAGCCCTCCCGCCCCCGACACACCACGCCCAGAATCAAGAATGGGGAAGAGCAATTTCGAGTTTGTCCTTCCTGCTTCACACAAACAGCTAAAGCCAGACACAGCGGCACAAGCCCTAACCAACAACTAGAAAGCACATTGTCTGGGACACGCTGTGATTAGAGTGGACCTGCTGAACAGGTGGTGGGCGGGGGTTGGAAACACCCAGATCATGAGTCAGAGGCCCGATCTTTAGCCCAACCTTCCCATGGACTCCCTTTGTGACCCTGGGGACCCCCGCTCCCCTCCCTGGGCCCTGTCCTGAGTATCAACAGTGAGAGGTATCTGTGTGAGATGGTTGTCCGTCAGGGAAGTTCTTAGAGCAGGCCCCGTGGAGAGAACTTGGACTCAGAAACAAAGATGGGGGAAAAAAATCTCTCTGTTCACGACCATTCTGTGTGGCTCAGCCCAACTTGCTCTGTCAGCCAGCACTCTGTGCTCTCGCGTGGGGTGTTACAGTCTCAAGGGCATCCTCATGACCCCTCCTAAAAGGAGATTTTATATGAGCACAAACCAGCTCAGAGAGGTCGGGGTCTCTTGTACTTTCCACCATCTTGGGAGCGTTTTCTATAATGCCCTTCAGTAATCCACTCTACTTACCATCTCCCCAGAGGGACAGGTCCCTGCTGAGGGCCCTATGTTTCCTTCCCACGTTTCTTTTCACAAACATCATTTCCCTTAATCCTCACCGCAATCCTGATGGCATTGTCATCACTTCCAATTCATAGCTGAGGAACTGGGAGATCAAAAGGTTAAGTGATTTCCCCAAGATCACCCAGCCAGCAAGTAGCAATTAGAAACGCGTCTGACCCCTGCAGCACGCACGCTGCCACCTCCTGTGGGGAGTGTCTCACAATCAGACTGACAGGACAGCTTCATTTTATCTGTGGATGAAAATGGTACCAGTCTTCTAAGTCAGTGTGTTCAATAACAGCCAATTAATACAATTAAATCTGTGAATTCCCCAGGAGCAAAGGATTGCATGATTCTATTATAGAAGATAAAATTTTTACTCAAAGAAGAAAAAAACAGCCCTGGCTGGTGTGGCTCAGTGGACTGAGTGCTGGCCTGTGAACAGAAAGGCCACCGGTTCGATTCCCAGTCAGGGCACGTGCCTGGGTTGCGGCCCAGGTCCCCACTTTGTGGGGTGCACAAGAGGTAACCGATCAATGTATCTCTCACACATCAGTATTTCTCTCCCTCTCTTTCTCCCTGCCTTACTCTCTCTCTCTCAAGGTAAATAAATAAAATCTTTAAAAAAAAATCAACAGAACTCACTTTTTAGTCAAGAGTTCCTTCTTCTTTTACTGTAAATGGCCTCTCTAAGATTTTGCAAGCTTATTTCATCATTTTTTTTTCTCTTTCACTGGCTTTCCAAATTTAGAAGTTCAATTTATAAGGCTGTAATTTGCAAGGTCATCTTTTTTTTTTTTTTTAAGAAATGTAAGCAGATGAGGCCTTTCCAGGTTTGGAGATGATAGCTCATGATCCTTTATTGACTTTGGCCAAGTCTCTGCAGATTCCTGTGGGTGGATGATTATTAGTGCCGTACCTACAAAATGTAAATACATTGGCTTATCTAAATATTTCCCCCCACACGCTCCCCGATTTAAGAAAAATGTGAGATGTTGGGAAATGTTTCCAAGAATAGACCGAAGGATTAGCCAGCCTAAAGAAGTGAACTTTAAGTGGAAATGGAATACATTCAACTCCACGGTGAGTATTTGCTGACCTAGTGCTAGGCACAACGAGAGCAAGCTCCATGGAATTCATACAGTAGCATCTTTGAGGTCACAGACTAGCTCGGAAGACAGGTATGCAGGCAGATAATTACAACGTGGGGTGTGTGCACCCCAGGGAAAGTGAAGACGAGGTTCAAGGGCTGCACAGGGATTAACTCTCTAAGGAAGTATTTCGATAATGGCTTTCAATTACAGGACACATCTATAATGTGATTATATGCTTTCATAATAGTATACTACTCTCATTACTGTTTATTCCCTCCCACTGAACAGATATACTCAATAATTATTATCTGCATCCTTTTCGTCATTAGCTCTCTGTATTCCTGATGAAAACAGTGGTAGGTAGTTTATAAGAATTTTTCGTGACCCTTCACATCATTTTTCTACTCAGAATTTTTAAAGTATTTATTTTATTTTGCTTATGTTCTTCCTAATCTTTTCATGAAAACAACGCACCCTCCCCAGGTGCTCTGGCAGTAGGTGCTGATTTTGCAGTGGATTTATAAACGTTTTTCAAGAGCAACTCAGTGTTGGGTCAAGCCACGCCAGGCAGGCCTTGTCTTCACTGTGCATCGTGGCCTTTGAACTCCAGATTACTTTTTGCCAACCAGTCCATGAATGTTTTCCCTCCTTCCACTTGGAAAGCACTCTGCTGTGAAAACCAGTAAGTTCGTTATCTCTGTGTTGTCATTTTCTGATGTCTTGACAGCAGAACCAATCTTCAGAATCCTTTAAAAAAAATTACCAAAACAAATTCGATCACAAAAGCTTTTAAAATCTGAAATCCCAGGAAGCTAATTAGTGTGTCCTTTTTAAGATGGCTTCCTGCGTTTTTATACACACATAGGCTTGGGTTTCAAATGCACTTGGCAGTTTGCCACAGTCAGGCAGGTCATCCCGGCCCTTAGGAACACAAGCTTCTGCAGAGCCCTGCGGGGGGAGGGCAGGGCCGTGACTCTCCCTGCGTTAGCGCGTGACTGTGATCTGTCACCAGCTAGCAGGTGGAGGCCAGGAGCTGCAGTCACGTGGGCTCCTGGTGGTTAGTTGGATACTCTGTGAATTTCTCTCATGACCCTAATGATGCCCTTATTTTGCTTTTTCCCCATTTGACATTGAACCTGTAGGGAGCAGGAACTGTGTGTAGCCCAGTGCCTTGCATGGTTCTTGGCACATGGGAGGTGTGTAATAAATGCAGCTGCTATAGTGCAGAAAGCAAGGACTTCAGAACTGGTCAAAAATACATGCATCTGGGAGCACACAGCCCTTCTCAGCCTGTGTCTGCGTTCCCTGCAGGCCTGGACTTCTGCTCTGGGCTGCAAGACCTTGGCTGTAAGAACCCATCTTTGTACCCACAGCCTTCCCTCAGCACTTGGCTAGCAGTGGGCTCCTTGCTGAGTGACAGTACAGGTTGTGTCTAGGCTGTCTACTCTAAGACAAAACTTGTGGAACATCTTTAGATGTATTTTTTTCCTTGCCCAGGACCTGGGAAATTTCACTGCCAATGGCAAAGACAAACTGGGAGAGGTGGGGTGTGTGTGTGTAAAGGCCATGGAAGTACACAATTGTGACTTGAATGCCTTGGTGAATTCATCTCATTGTACTGGAGAGACATCCAGGATTCCCTCCAGAAAAGCCTTTGCCAACATATAAAAACCATGTGAATCACATTTGACCTACCTGTGTGCTCATGTCTCCAGGCCCATGTCTGCATGCATGTATGTCACTGTAGAATGGGCCCTATCCGTTTGTGTCATCTGCTCCCTTCTTGGACGTCCAGGGAGTCATGGGAGTGGCACATTCTAGATGAAGGGGACTATCCATGAACTATCTGAGAAGCATAAAAACCCCTGGTATGTTAGGGATACAACTGAGTGGCTCGTTGGTTCAGATACCTGGTTTGGATGGTCCACGTAACCCTGTTTCACACATCCTCATGCAGGACCCAAACAAGTCAACAGGCAGATTGCCATCAGAAGCTCAGTGCAGTGGCAAGTTCATAACTGGACTGGCCACCGTGAAGCTTCCCTGAATGTTTTCAAAGACCCAAAAAGGAACTGCAGCTCGCAGTCCCATAGTCAAGGCCATTGTAGAAAAGCGTTTCCTATAAAATAAAGCTCTACTGTTTCAAAAAGAAGGAACCCCACCCGGCGAAACCTTAGACTCAGCTCGAAGGCTCAACAGCACAGGAGTGATCTCGTGCATCGAGGCAGATCCACTTAATGGGATGTTAGATACCCACTAGAATAAAACAACCGTTGGGGGAGATACTCATGATGAAAGTTTTAATGACAGAAGCAGGGCTGAAGATAGGACATATTGAAAGGAAGATGATGTGGGGCGAGGATGGTGGGGGATGCGATACACCTGGGTACCTTTTTCACCTTCCACAAGTGTCAAATGTATTGCATTGCCTTTGTAATTTAAAAAGTCTAAGTTAAAAGGTGTCACCAGTAAAGTCACGGGACAGCTTGTAAACTGGTTGCGTGTACCATATTTTCAACGCGTGCAATTGTAAGTAGCCCTCACACATAGCCAGACTATTTATTTGAACTTGGTCTTGTGAAGTCCCAGTTCCCAGGGCTTTGTGGAGTGAATGGCTCTGAGGGGAAGGTTCACAGCAGCGCTGATACAGGTGTCGTGGCTCCCAGATAAAGCACGCCGTACTCAGTTTAACGCTAACTGTCAGGATAGAAGGCTTCTGTCGGTGCTGCGCACTGTTCTCTGTTGCCTTAACTGTCAGGAAGTTATTGAAAAATTGTCTTTTCCCCCCAAATACAATAATTAATGCCCTGGCCAGACGGCCATAACAGATCCTTCAAGATTAAGAGTAGGCTGCTGTCCAGTGAATTTCTACTTTCAGACTGAGGTGGAATGAAGCCTGGGCGTGTTCTTTTAGAAAATTAACAAAAAATGACTAATGACTAAATTTAGAGGCTCATAAGTAATATATTTGATCACAACAGCAAAATTCCTACTAAATCATTAAGAAGAATAAAAGATGAGGCTAGGTAACATAGTTTTCATTATTTATTGAGCCTTTTCTAGATTCTTTTTTTGCATAAGTTCTTCTCATTTTGCACAATTTATCCCATTTAATTTTAGCACTAATCCCAAAGAACTGGTATTCTTGCCTAGATCTCACGTCAGTATCCATGCTTTTTCGCCCTCAGCACACTTCTACCCTCTTCTAAACATCTGCCCAGTCCCTGCCAACAGCTGCATATCAACTGTGTACCTCCTTGCTCTAGTGCTCATGGTGTGGACCTACCTCAGTGGAATCCAACTAAAACCCTGTAAAGGTTGGTCAACTCTAACTTTATGGCTGTAATTTTTAATTTGCCTTATTCTAGTTCCTTGAGTAAGACAAAAGCAAGGCATTTAGAACTTCGTAAAGTGTTTCTCAGTGATTAGGTGTTGCGAGCAATTTTGAAATCCAACTTTGTAGAATAGAGCAAAACCTGGTTCTTCTAAAGTCTAAAGACAGACATTTTCACGTATTGTACAGTGACTAAGAATCCCATGTGTAGGCTTTAAAGCTATTTTGGATGGGCTTTGTCTGTGTTCCCATGTGGCCACCAGGTCAACCACAAAGCTGTGGTTCTGGTCATTCTGGTCCCGTTCAGCATGAATCATGTGACAACCTGGGTCTATTATTAGCTGGGTGGATGTAACCGGGGAGCTGGTTCACCCTGATATGACCTTCCATGGGCTGTATGTAACCCAGCAGTAGCCCCAACCTAGTGAGGACAAGGTCTGCTTCTGATCAAAGACGAGGCAGACATGTGGCTCCTCTGTGTCCTGGCACTGATATTTAACAGAAAGGTCCTTCCACATTTAATTGTGTGAGTGCACCCTCTCCGTGTGAGACCCTGTACTGTTTGGTCCCACTGTGCCCTTTGGTCTTACCCCTTCCTCCCACACATCCTGCTCCCTACTCCCCGGATTACTCATGATTCCACTGACAGGCCACATCCTTTCACACCTTTAACCTCTACCTGAGTTCCCTTCCTGCCTCTACCCTTGCCTGTCAAATTCCTTATGCTTTGTACTTCTGAGTTGCAGCTCAAATGCTACCTTCTCTATGAAGCCATCCTAGGCCCGGTAGCAGAGTTGTAGGTCCCTCCCTTGTATACCCATATTAGAGTGCCTATTACTTAGTCTGCAAATGACTTTTATATGGATTGTTTACACATTTATATTGTGAGCTTATTGGTGCAGATAGGCTAGGCTGCAAGACAAATAACCCTCCCCAAAGACTCATTATAACTCATTAGAGCTGTATTCCTTATCAAAAAACAAAAAACAAACCAGCATAAATGGGTATTCCTGGCCAGTGCTGGCTATGTTGCACAAAGCAATTCAGGGGCCCAGGCTTCAACAGCCTCTTGTCTCCATTCTCCCAGATGCTGTGTGCCTCCAGCTGCCTGATTTCTCTTACCAGCCTTAGCCACGTAAGATTGATGAGCACTAGCCACATGGCTATCTCTAAATGCAAGGTAGCCTGGGAAATGAAATCTAGCTTGTTGTCCAGAAAGAGATGCAAGTGGATTTGGGGCAGGTAGCTGGCAGTCTGTCCCAGGGAGCTACGTGAGGGCACAGACGGTGTTCTCTCCCCTAGAATCTCCAGTCTCTGGTGTGAACTTCGGTTCTCTCTGTGGTCCCCAATAAAAATATGTGGAATGACGAGCTAGGAGAGCATGAGTTTGACTTCCATTTGCTTTAAACTTTGAATCAAGTGACATGCTTTCTTTCTTTCTGGCATTGTTTGAGGGAGTCTTCATTTTATGTATGGTTGGATATGAAAACACCACGGGGCTGAAGAAGGCAGAGTGATGTACTCAGCTCTATCTTCTCATAACACAGAGTCATGAAACCAGAGTGTTGTTTCACAAGGTGGTAAAGAGTAATCTAATAATTCATCTTCACATTAGAACCACATCGTCATGCACTCACTCCCCTACTGGTGGGCTCCAGGCTGACCTGGGCTCTCCTTCCTGCTACGTGCATCCTTTCCCTCTCATCAGTTTCCACTCCTCCTGCCTCAAACAGAATACAATGAATAGATGTATAATAAAATCTTTTAATTGTCTTAGCATATGTTGCTTTTATTAGATGGGCATAATTGCATTCATGGGATCACCTACAAAGCCCTTCCGAATATAAAATTGAAATGGCTTCACACTCCGTGCACAAGTCCTTCTGAGCCACTGTTTTCCCCTTCGCTGCCTCCTGTCCCTCTTTCGCTGTAAAGTTCACATTGAAGTGTGAAAGAGAGACGTGGCAACTGACACATGCTGGATCTTATCTGCCTGGAGTGCAGCTGTGGCCCCGCTGAAGAGCGACTGCCATTTCTACACCATTTATTCCTCGCTTGGCCTCATTGCTTCTTCCTTTCGGAGGAAATTTTCACTGTTAAAGTACTGTACTTGTCATTTATTTCCCCTTTTTTACCGCTCTCTCTTCGTGGAAGGGTTTTGATATGCATTTATCCCAAAGGCAAGCCTTTTACACACTTCCGCTAACCTCTTAGGGTCAGGCTCCTCTAAACCGCTTCGGGCTCGTAAAAGCAGCCCAACAGAGCTTTTATGGTGTCATTACGGCTCCCTTAAATCCTGCTCCTTCCAGCTTCCGATAATTCTGTTGCTGCTAATCAGATCGCCAGCTCTTTTATTTGAAAGTGGGCAATGGAGCGCAAGAGAAGGGGAGAGAACCAGCTGAAGACAGACCCATTTCATTTGGATGAAGATTTATCAAAGTCTGCCTCGGTTCTGGCTCATCCTTGGCACTTACATTTGAGTCACACTGAGCAATCTCAACCTTCATTTTCATGTTAGAGAAGGGATTGGCAAACTTCCTGTAAAAGGGCAGATTGTGAAGAGTATAGATTTTGCAGGCCAAAGGATTCACGTCACAGGTACTCAGCTCTGGCAATATAGAGAGCATGCAGGGACACAACCCCTAGATAATATGTAAATGAATGAGTGTGGCTAGTTTCCAATAAAACTTTATAAAAACAGGCTGTGGGCTGGGTTTGGCTCATGGGCTGCAGTTTGCCAACTCCTGTTTTAGATGTTAAAAACTCCATCTATCCAATCTTTCAGGTGCCTACTTCCGAGAATTCCTAGTTTACTTTGCAGTTACTCTAGCCTTCCAAAGATATGTGGCTTACATATCTAATGCTCTGCTTGGATGGTAGAATATTATTACCGAGATATTGGGTCTACCAACTCAGTTTCCAACTCTGTTTTTCTTTCTTTACTTCCTGTCTCTTAAATAATAAAAACATAAAAGTTTTGTTTAGTGTTTCTGTAAGAGCTTCACTTAAAAAATAATTTCATTGTACTACACAGAACTATTTAGAAACTCAAATATTATGTTTCCCATTTATTGTGTAGGACCTTCTTGGAAAATAAGCATTTACCATACTCCTGAGAAGGCAGTGCTGTGGTGATAGGAACCCTTGCCCTAAATCTGCCACTGTCTCGCCAATATCCTGTGGGTCTGGTGGTCAAGGGTGTCGGCACCAGGGTGTGTGACTGCTGAGCAGGTGTGTAGGGAGCACCAGAAAGTTATAATCTCGTTTCACCTCACAGGAAAACTGTGAGAAACAGCTTCAGAGTCTGGTATTTCAAAAGCAGAAAATTAAGCTCACAGATTGTAAAATAATTTGTCCCAAGTCCAGGCAAGGAACGATGATGGCTTGGACTAGGGCAGTGAATGAATATATGAACTCATTATAACCCTTCCCCATATTTATGTGCTCACTGATGCTGAGTGTGACAAATAACGTTAGCAAATCACTGCTTATTCCTAGGCACATACCTTGGCTGTCTTTCTCATCCTCCCTGGCCAACTGGCTGAATCCTAATTTATGCGATTCATGCAAAGGGATGCCCAGCAGCTCCAGTCTGGACCAATAAAAAGCCTTCAAATATACAATCTTCCATGTTTGCTTGCTTGTTTGTTTTTTTCCCCTTCAGTCTAGCTACACGGCAGATGATACTGTGGGTGATCTGAGAATCTAAGATGAAAGAGCCTCTTTCTGTGCTCCATTGGATGACTGTGGGGGACAGAACTACCCTTCCACTGGATTTAAGCCATTTTAAATCTATCACTTGATCTTCTCTAGCATGTGTAGGGTTAGGTATGTCTGTGCTGAGGGGATCCAGTTAGTGTTTAAAAGAGGAGAGGCGGGGAGATCCCAACTTTGGGTGCCTTGCCTTCTCAAGGTCTGTAATGGGGATGCATGTAAGCTACTTTCAAACATTTCACAAATGTTATGACATTTAACCAAATGGGACTCTGTGTCCTATTTTACTGTATTATGTTCAATATTTGAATTGTGTCGGAATTGGAATGTGGAGGCAGACTGACTTGCCCAAGGTCACACAGGTAAAGAAGTGCAGATCCAAGACACAAGGTTTATCTTTTTCCCATTTCCCCTTAGACGATGGTTATGGCTTGGTGGTTTTCCCTGAGTTGCTTATGGAGAGATAAGATGCTCTTGTGCTATTGTGCCCAGTTCAACAAGGAAGAATCTCTGCTACATTGGAAGACTTTGGTGATCTTCAGGCTTGATCACAGGGCACGTAAAAACAGATGCCGTTGCCTAGCTTCCACCTCCATGCAGAGAGAGAGAGAGAGAAAGAGAGAGAAGGAATGGGATCAGTAATTTATAGATTGGCTTTTTTCCTTGGGTCCTCATAATACTTGTTTATTAGAGATAATTTGCTTAAACATGCACAAGGTGGAAGGTCACACAAGGAAGGTTTTTATTAGTTGGGTACTGAATGGATCAATAGTAATTTGGACACCATAAATCTGCCCTGTTAACAGGTTTACTTCTTCATCAGATATTAGTCCCAGAGGGTTCCGCCCATCGTAGAATTGCCATAAACTATGCTGTGCAGGTGCTGCTGCCTCTGTGATCAGGCTCAGCTGCAGATCTGTGCGGGTCTCCATGTGGGCCCTCAGAAGAGGGGTAGCAGGTAGGCATCTGGTGAACTGAAGCTCCTGGCCTTCTCAGAGAAGAAGAATGGGAGCTATGCATTGCTAAACTTGCTCCTTCTCTTTCCTCCCATCCAGTTTTCTCTCTGTGTGTATTCACTCACCCATCATCCATGTATTTATTTTCATTAGAAAAGTAATACAGATAACCAAGATAGAAATGTTGAAAAACGCAAAATAGACCCTTAATAAAACAGCATTAATGCTCAATCCCGGCACTAAGTAATAACCACTGGTCCATATGTGAACATTTCTCTCTAGTCTTCTTCCCAATCTCAGGCACATGCATTTTAATACAGTGGGGATCATAGTGTGCATTCGATTTGTTTAACAAACTGGAGTTTTTGCTTTACCAGGTTGGTACATACTCATTGAATCAAGTCAAGCAATATGGAGATATGAGGAGAAAACTCTAGTAATCTGTACTCCACCCTGTCCCTTTGGCTAAGCGGTCATTGTGGACCTTTTTGTGCCCGTGCAAACATGCAGAGCATATGTGCATTTGTAGGGGCGGAGTTTGTGTGTGTGTGTGTGTGTGTGTGTGTGTGTTAATAGGGTGATACTTTGCCCATTATTTAGAAACTTGCTTTATTCAGTTAACAACCCATTTGGAACACACATACATAAAACAACTTTTCTAAATGATTGCATGCGGCCCTGCTATGGAGTAGCCCAGATTTAATCAAGCACTCCCCTACGAGGGACACGTCAGTTCCGTTCAGTGTTGTTATTATTGCTGTTAGCCATTATAAATCCTGCAGCAACAAATATCCGTGTGCATATGATCTAATACACTGCTGGTTTTAATATTGTAGGGTAGACTCCAAGAGTGGGCTTTCTGGGTTAAAGATCAGGTGACGTCATTTGGTGTCCTATGTTTTCCCTAATATTTATACAAGAGCATTTCCCTACCCTCATGAAAACTGTTTTTCTGGGATTTTCTAAAAATGGGCTGTAAAATACTTCAGCAGATAGGTTCTTACCAGTTCCCCTATCACTGAGCCTTTGGGGGCAGAGCCTTGCTGTTGTAATGCTGAGATGAGCATCTTCCTGCAGGAATCTTCACCCTCCTCTTGACCTTCCTGCAGTCCTGGCCACGGGATTACTGGGTCAAAGGTCATCAGAGCGCAGGCCGCAAACAGCCTGGTTTGGGGTTCCAGCCCCACACCTCACCCACGTGAATCGGCAGCACTTTACAAACCGCAGCATAAACCCTCAGAATAATTACTCCATTTCCCACCGGGCCAGAGCGTTGCTATTAATATAACTTTATAAACACCAATCTTTTGAAAGCTTTGTCTAACTTGACCGCAGCTCATTAGAGAACCTTCTAACAATCCAGGGGCCACTTGTGGATTCTGCTGCAGAGTTGTCCCGAGCTCAAGGGCGGGCACCTCGGGGACCCACTCCCGTTCCCCCTGAAGGTGATCTCTGCCCACGCCCAGCAGCTGGAGACACCAGTACTTCCCTTCTAGGAGACAAGGCAGGATCTCGTGTGCTCCTTCTTTGGTTCGTTTTTACCTTCAGAACACGTCCAGTGTTTCTTAACGAGGCACCACTGGCATTTGGGGCTGGACAATCTTTGGTGTCGGCGACAGTCCCACGTGTTAAAGGGTGTGTGGGCCACCCGGGCCTGCTCACCGTACACCACCAGTGCACATGTCATGGTTAGAACCACACTTGCCTTCTCGTGTTTCCTAACTTCCCTTTTCACACTCCACCCCTTGATCTCAACCATATATTCAAATATGCACTTTTCCTAATCTTTTATACATTTATTTCAGTAGGTGCCATCTCTGGGTGGGCTTTTTTGCCATAAGACCTCTGGGATAACGCAGTGATTCTTAAACGGGATTGGGAAGCGCCGGGAAAAGTAATGAGTGGAGCCTGTGCTGATGGGGTTGGGGCGATTACTCAAGTTTCCTTCTAACAGGATAACATGGTGGTTAAAGGCTGAGTTTCTGCAGCCAGAGAAGCTGGGTTCAAATTCTGACACCGGTGCCTCAGGCAAGTCATTAACCTCTTTATGCCTTTATTTTACTCTTAATGTGGAATAATTATAGTTCCTACTGCATCGTTTCGTTGTGAGGACTGAATGAGTCACTATTCCTGAAAAACAGTTGGTGCCTGACACAGAACGAGCACTCTGTGTGTGTGTGTGTGTGTGTGTGTGTGTGTGTGTGTGTGTATGTGGTGGTCCACAGTTGCAGCTTAGCAAAGGGAGACTTGACAGAGAACTTCTGCACCGGTGAGGGAAAGCAGGCCGGGAAACTCTCAGGGCAGAAGCTAAGGAGGTTCCCGTAGCAGGCAGGTCAGCACAGCAGCTCCCCTAATCTGACGCACATACTTCGGGAGGGGGTGGCATGGCCCATCTTCCATGTCAGGGTGCTCTGTTCTGGCGGCCATTGTGAGCGCCCCATGGTTGGCCAGGCAGCCAGCAGGGCCAAGGCTGGAGCTCCCTGCCCATGCCCCAAGCAGGAGCCGGACCCCAGGAGACAGGTGAGCCTTGTGGCTGCGGCTGGCCCTGCCTTCTGAGTGTGACTTGATTCTCTTTCTCTCCATGAAAATCCTGTGGGGTCCCAAGATCAAGGTCACCTAGTGAGGCTTGGGTGATACCTTCAAACTCCTAGTCTTTGTCTTCCTAGAAGAAAAACATTGGAAGAAAAAAGCAGAGAAAAGAATTTTGTCGGACCTTGTGCTAACATGTTAGTTAGCACATGAGATATTGAAAACTGCCCTATGAGCAGACGTTGAAGCCCAAACACAGCTAGATCCAGTGCTTTGTTTCATTGATCAGAGGATGCACATTTTATTTCACATGTATTTCTGAAGGCGGCATGCATCTTATAATTGATGCATGTATTTACCGTGTTATCACCAATACTATGAGCTAGTCAGTGGTGCCTCTTATGCCTGAGAGCATATTGAGTGGTGATAATAACAATTATTATCACAAACATGCACAAGGTAACTATGTGCTATTTAATTCATTCATTTATTTAATACTCACAACAACCCAAAGAGATAGGTTGCTATTATTGTACCCACTGCCCAGATGAGAAATCGGAGGCACAGCCTGTTCTCGATCTCCAGCTGGTGAGAGGCAGAGCTGGGACTTGGCGGTTTCGAGGGATAACGTGGCTAACACGCAGGGGATCTGGGACCGGACCCAGAGTCTCTGGGACACCCAAATCTGCGTTCTTCTCTCCACATCACACTGACTCCATCATTCAACCCTCCCCTCATTAGTCTGGTCTCTTCATCCAGAAATGTGAGACCTGCCATTCAGACAGTTCCAGAACAAAACGTGCTTTGATGGGACTTATTTTTGTCATTTTCTCCACTGTCTTCATCTCTCAGGCTGTGTCTTTATGACACTTCTTTTGTCAGGGCTTTCACTGGAGGAGGCAAACATGGACATTGTCAAGGGGACTCAAAAAAATGAGGAAAAGTGGCAATAATTGCCAGCACAGTCACTTAATATCTTCTTCTGAATAGACTGGTAAATTAAGCCCTCCCTCAAAACCTTCAGGGTTGACCTTTGAATTGAATAATTTAAATTCATTGACTCAAATGCAGTTAGTTTGGACAGCCCAGACAGAAGAGTCAACTTTTCTTTGGACAAAGAGCCTACTATTCATTTATTCAACAAATGCTTTTAAACACCCACTGCTGTGCTAGGCAGTGGTAATGCGTGTAGGAGCCAAGCATGTCTACAGGGCAGAACATCTGGAATGAACAGAATTGTGTACGAGAATTATCCAACCACCAGGTTCTGTAGCCCACATGTCCCCCTATTGTCTTGGCCCTAGATTGGCCAATTTGTCCACTTGGATTTTAGTGTCCTTCCCTGACCACATCCTCTCTGGTGCTCTGCACCTGCTGTTCAAGCTCTCTAACCCCCATCCCAGCAATGCTAGATCATACCTGCCTCCCCCAGGGCTCAAGGTAGCACCCAGCCTTGATTAAACCTCCTAGTACCTTAGTGATTCATATCTGACCCTGAGGATGTTCTATCTTTCCCCAGAAAAGGAGAGTCCAGAAAGACAAAGATAGGAGCCAGAAGAGGAGGCATGGATAGCAGTTTGGGTTGATAATTCTGACAGCTAATTTAATTCTGAGTTTTCCACGTTCCTGGCCATGGTGCTGTTGACTCCAGAGAAAGGTGATGAAGTGTTATCAATCAAGAAAGGATAAAAAAGATTGCTACAGTTTTGGATAACTGATTGGCTGTATGGGCTTTCTTTTAACTTCAAACCTTAAAGAGATATGAGGTTAGCTCTGTCCCTAGCATTGGTGATTAAACATTTACGCTGTTTATAAAAATCAGGAAATAGAACAACAGTGCAATTAACTCCTACCTTCTGGTCCTTTTGTGAGTCTACAGACCTGGAGTGAGAAAAGCTGTTATTAAATTTTATTGAATTATTGGACTGAGCATAGCTTAAATGTGGGAATTTCCTCCTCTCTATGATTCTAGGAAAAAGTTGGTTATTTTTTTAGATCCCAAATCTCGAATATCGCTACCCTGTGGTCAGGCCGCTGAACCAGAGAGGGCACTGCCCCCTCCAACCCCAGAGCAGAGGAGTGCTCAACAGTAAACAAAATTCCAGCCCTGCACTCCACTTTGGTGGTGGGCAGTTGGCTTTCCTACACCTACTTATTCACAGTTTGAAGGAAAATGTTAATACTGTAAAGTGTATTTGACCATATTTTCTAACTGGGTGACATTTCCCCTTTAAAAATCCCCTTCATCTGCATTCCTTGTTAAAGGACACGTGATTCCCCATCAGCCAAGTCCCACTTGTCATCCAGGTGTCCTCGGGATGGATTGAGAGCTCCCTGCACAGATCAGGAGTCAAAGATCTGCACATTTATCTTCCATGGCCAGGGCTGCCAAGGCCAGGGGAGGCCTTTAGTCCAACACCTGCTGGTGGACATTCGGCAGAGCCTGTTCTGGAACATGTCATAGATTTCCTTCTCTGTCGTCAGGGGAGCAGAGAGGGTGACAGGTAAAAAGAATCAGGAGAGGGACAAGGATGAGGATAAATGAGTGCATGTCTGGATCCTCGGGTGGAAGGCGTCGGACGCTGCCTGGCCTGAGGAGGGACGCATCTGCTCTCTGAGAAGTAACATGAAGAAGATAAATTTGACGCCGAGACACCTGAGGCCTGACAATCGGAAAAACATGAGCCATACATTTTCAAGAGTTGCCCTGTGTGTATATGTCTGGGTGTATGTTATTAATATATCTGTTGGCCTTGATAAGGTGTCTTCAGAAAGTTTCCTGGTTTCTTTTTACATGGTCGGTACAGTCACGGATTGACGTCAGGTGTATTCTACACTGTGACTCTGGGTGGGAGCCTTCTGCTAGTGTCATGTATGTGGGTGGCTATGCTGACTTCCTTGGGGTTGATAAAAGAGACCTGAAATGGATGATAATAGGAAACTATTATTTCCTGAGGCTGCTGAAACAAAATGTACAAAGTGGCTGGCTTAAAAGAACCAAAATTTATTATCTCACGGTTCTAGAGACCAGAAGTGCAAAATCAAGGGGTCCACGAGGCCATGACCTCTCTGCTAGCTCTAGAGAAGACTCCTCCCTCGCCTCTTCCAGCTTCTGGCGCTTCACTGGTCATATTTTGTGTTTCTTGGTTTGCAGTGACAGCTGTCTAATTTCTGCCTCCACTGTCACGTGGTCTTAACCCTCTGTCTCCTCTCCTCTTCTTACAAGGGCACCAGTCACAGTGAGTTTAGGGCCCATCTGACTCCAGTGTGACCTCATCTTAACTAATTATACCCACACTGACTATTTCCAAATAAGGCCAACACTTCCAAATAAGGTGTTGGAGGTTAGGACATATAATTTGGGGGCCACCATCAACCTACAAGTCATAAGAATGTTACAAATATTAACAGCACAGCTGCCATTCATGGAGCATCTACTGTACTTGCTGCCCTGGAAACTTTTCCTCTAACCCTCACCTCCACCTTTAACAAAAACGGAAACTAGGACTTGGGGACGCTTGATCCACTTTCTTCCCTTTCCCACTTTGCTCCTGTTCCCCAGGCCAGTTTTGCTATATACTGATTGCCTACCGCACGCTCATCGTGGCGAATGTGTATTCTGGAGCCCCAAAGTTGACGTGCAGTGTGCCAAGTGTCCTAGTACCCCAATGTGGCAGAAGTTCAAAACCCAGAACTGCTTGAGGAAATACAAATTGTGCAGCAGGAGACAGCAGTCTAACTGCTCCAAACAGCAGCTGAAACAGCTGAGGGCTATGAGTCAGACTGGTGGAAGGAAAGCCACAGACACTTGAACCGAACTTCCTGGGTTCTAGCCTCAGCTCCACCACTTAGCAACAGACACTCTGGGACAAGTTATTTAAATGCCGTGTGCCTCAGTTTCCTCCTCTATAAAATGGGTTAACGTGAGTGCTTACCACGTAGAGTTTTCATGAAAGCTCAATGAGCTTATCTATTGTAGTTGTTAGTACCACAAATAATATTTTCCTGCCCCCAAACATGAATTGAACAAGCATTTATCATCTACCTCCAATGGCAACGTGCTCAGAAATACGCTTTTCTCTTGTATGTTTGAAAACTGAAAAAGAAAGAACCGTGAATAGATTCTTCCGAGCTGTCAGTCTTGTCCATGCGTGGATACAGCAAAGCGTAATTGAGGATGTTCCTTCTTATCTCTCATTGCCCACTATCCAAGCAGGGGGAGGCAAGCTGGGTTCTTCAAACGCACATTCCTTCTCCCGCTTCCTGGGTGGCTTTGCCTTGTTGACAGTGCCAGTGCGGGGTCACTTTTTTCCTTCTTTCCCTTCCTGGAATGCGCCTCACCCGAAAACCCAGATCTTGAGCTTGATGAAGCAGAGATGCGGGAGAAGGGATGAGAGGGGACAGTGGGGTCTCCCATGATAAAAATAGGAACACCCACTTGTACCGTCGGTGCCCAACAGGAAATGTCACAGGAGGCAGGCGTCCAGGCTGGCCTCAGGTTGGAGACACGACCTCCTGTCGCCAGTACCGTGGCAGATGCATGTTAATTGTCACTGCGAGCACTTGTTCTGTCTTTCGGTGACTGTAAGTTCTCCCGGACGCCATAGCTTTCACACTCTTCCAAAGTTCCTTTCTCACAGGATATTTGGAAGGGCACCAAGCTACCAACATGTTGTTGAGAAATTACAAGTGACTCATTTAAGTGCCTCAGAGAAACCTCCTCATTTTGTTTTGCCTAATTTCCACACTTAGGAAAGCAAACCTTCCATTCAGAGTTTCTGTAGCAATTCGGCCCTTCTGGGCCATCTGTTGCGAGGCAAGATCTGTGGGGCCCTTGGTGGCATGTGCTGGGGTGAATCCCACGCCTCGAGCACAAAGGCCTGATGTTTCAATCCTGAAAGCATCTTGCCACCTCGATTTCCAGATTCTCCCCCAAATCCACATTGCTCCCTAGAGACACTGTGGGGATCAGGGTTTGCTTTTCCTGGGCCAGGCCCGGGCCACTCACCTTTCGCCCCTGGTGTTCCTTTGCTGCCCCAAACGTTGGCGGCGCCAAGGTAAGACAAAGGCATTAATATTCACACTTGTGTACGAACAGCTGAGTTCACACACACTGGAGGGAAAATATTATTTCTCATAAACGCTCAATAATGATAGTCTTTATTGCATCCTACTCTATATTGTGACACATAGTGGAAAGCTTTCGGATTCTACATGGCAGAGTTGACAGAGACTTGTGGGTAAAAAAAGAAAGAAAAATATATATATATATGTGTATATATTCAGAGAGAGAGAAAACGTTCCCAATATAAACATAGGGAGAGAGACGGCGGTGAGATGGGAGCACCTGGCTGTTTGTTGCTGGTGTCATTCATCATCTTCCAAAATAGCATGAACTTTCTGAAAAACTGGGCATGTTGAAAAGGCAGCTATTAGGAAAGCATATTTTTTCAAGAATAAGTATTCATAGTAATTCTTTTCCCAGTCTAAGAGGCTCAACATTCCTTTTACACGGGATGGTAGAACTAGGAGAGCGGAAGGCCGTGATTGAGGGGACTCCCGTCCTATGGACGGCACTTGCTGGGCTGTACTGAAATGTTAGGCATGAAATTTTGTTATCTGTCCCCCTGGGCAGGGGGTGGGCAGAGGTGTGTGAATATTTGGCATTTTGCCATTTGGTAAGACCCAAGTGAGGTTTCTGGGATATTTAACTCTTTAAAAATGTCCAGTGGTGCTTTCCTCTGCATGTCTTTAGGAAACAGGTCCAGAGTGGGATGGGGGAGGGGGGAAAAAGATGTGCTCATTGGGAGGCATTTGATTGCTCCATTATTTTATCTTCCCATGGAAACGTTTTCATAACAGATTGTCTCTTTATGGGAGAAATTCGCAAGAATCAATGTGAAACCATGAGGTTCCTGCCTGAGGTCTGGGTATGAGTTCCAAAGACCACAGGATTTACTGATGTATCTCTGGATATTCAGGCCCATGGGGAGGGTCTTAGCAACCCGTTTCCGGGATTAAAGTGGCGTGAAGTTCAGTCAAACAGGTCTGTGTCATCAGAGAGGGTAGTCACTTAGAAGATGAACTAGTAGGTGTTGCTTTGATGATTAAGTAGCTGGTTTTAGGTAGAACGGGGACAGCAAACTACGGCCCCACAGGTCGAAGCCTGCCAGTTGCCTGGTTTTGTAAATAAAGCTTTATTGGCACATTGTCTATGGCTGCTTTTGCCACACATCAGTGGGTCTGAGTAATTGTAACCTTACAGCCCGCCAAGCCTGAAATATTTCCTACTTGCCCTTTTATAAAAAAAAAAAAAAAAAAGTTTGAGGACCCTTGAAATAGAAAATTAAGTAGGTGGTGTTACTTAACGTTTTTTGACTAATTTGGGCTAAATCTCTCATTCGTCTACATGTTTAAACAAAATGGCATATCAATGGTGATGTGTTTATAATACATCAAGGAAGGCAAATGAAGGGTGACTTCAGTTGCTGAGAGGGAAAGGCCATCGAGACTGTAGGAGGACCTCAGGCCGCCCGATACTGATATGGCCCTCTGACACCCTGCATTTCGCCTGGTGCGTGTTTATTTCCAAAGTGACTGTGACTGCCTGTAGGGAAGCCTTCCTGGCCTCCGCAGCGGCTCTATAAAAGCCAGTTGTTCGCCCCTAGCTGAACACAGGCCTTGTGGAGGCTCTTGTTTTGCTCAGTCTCTGAGGGTCATTTTCGACAGAGTTTGGAGACAGTGTCTATTAAGCCCTACTTGGACTGGGGAGACAAGTTGTCAATCTGCAAACCCACCAAATAGGCCATGAGGAAGAGTAAATGCCCCTCTCCCTCCCCCTCGTTGAATGTGGGATCACCCGAAATGTAACGGGGCTTGGAGCAGAGGGAGGAGATGCCAGAAATCCCACTAAATAAATCATCTAATTGAGAAAACTTGCCTCGTCGAGGGGACGTGTATTTATGAGCCCGTTCTCAATGGATAAGTACTTAGGGTGCAGTAAGCAGTTTAAACAAAATTAGTTGGAAAAACAGGGAGTTTAAGGGAGCAAGAGATCAGATTTTCTGGCCTCGCCGCACATCAGGTGACTTTAGCTAAAAATGGCTTAAAATACCGCAATCACTTGCAACTCCTTACATAAACTGACCTGGAATCTGGGGCATTCATGCTAGTGACAATTTTCTTTTCCTCAAGATAAGGGTGGATAATTAGTCATAGGGTATTTCCAGATGATGCAGTTAACACCTCATGTAATATTAGGTGGGCAGGAGGCTTTGCTCTCGGTACTGGGGTTGCTCCTGCCAGTTCTAATAAGGAATGCATATATTTTTAAAGTCTGGGTAGCCACTGGTGAGTCATTTCCACAATCTGCTGCCCTCTGGTTTGAAATGGGACAAAAAGTGTGTCAGATGGCTGGTTCTTCATTCATTCATTCGTCTGCCCATCCCTCCGTCCGTCCATCCATCCATCACATGGTTACTAAGCACCCTGCATGTCAGGCCCAGTGCTACGTGCAGAGGAGGTGTGTGAATTCCATCTTTTCCAAGGAGCTTATTGCCCGTTGGGTAGTTTGGCCTCATCTATAAAGCACAAGGAGCGATCTGACAACTGAGAGAGATGTGGGTCCGTGAGGTCTCTATTAACCACGGGAAGGTTTAGCGTGGACAGGTTTCTCTCGAGGTAGCAAGGTGACTCAGAAGCAACACCAAAGCTGATCGACAGGGCACCATTTTTGTGAGGGCAGCCTTTCTCTCGCTTGTGTTTCATTTACTCATTTTCCTGCCTCTTATTTTTTATTTGCTCTGCGGGGCCCACCCTCGTGGCTTATTCTCACTACAAGAGAGACAGGACAAGAAGAACATGGACTTCAGAGCCCATTCATCCACTTTCATATTTGAGTCCCAACTCGGCCACATACCGGCTGTGCGTTTGTGGGAAAGTTGCTTAACCTCTCTGAGCTCCAGTTTCCTCACGTGGCTGCAGGACTGAGGGAGAGGACCAGTCACTACTATCACCAGTGATTGGGGAGAAGGCAAATGAAAGGAAAGTCACCTCTTACCCTTTGACACCTCCTCCCCCACAACACACATGCCTTTCTGCTACTTCACCTTGGCCCCCGAATAGTTGACCGAAGTTGGTCTCCGTGGCTGTGACCCACCAAGGACGTGCCAGTTTCTGCTGTCTCTGAGCCACTGCTTCACATTCTCATTATCATGTGTTCTCTCTCTGGTGCCTTCTGCTGGAGCCTTCCAAGGTGGTGTGAAAAGCATAGCCTCTGCAATCAGAAAGAGCCAAGTTCACGTCAGAATTCCACTATTTCTGCATCCTCCTGTCCTACCTGTGGGGCCGTGGGTGGTGGATGAGGATAAGAGAAAGGCCTCCGAGGCTGTTGTGAGGGGCAGTGTTATGTAAGGGGAGCTCCCAGTGCCCTGCGGGCCTGGGGCCAAGGACACCGGTCTCCTCCATGTTGTCCCTCCTCCTGTCTCATAGCAGCTCCAGTCAAGAAGAGGCTGGATGAGAAAAATGAGCTTCAGTGACGGGCCTTGTCTTTAGAGAAGACCTCTTCTGTTTTCTACTTCAGTGGGAACTCAGATGATGAGAGGTGTTTAGTCAACAAATTAGATTTACTAAGTAGTAGCCTGTGTGGTCTCTCTGTAGATAAAGTAGGCCTTTCATTCGGCTTTTTAAAGTATTGCAAATAGACTTCCTATCCCCCTTTCTGCATTGCAGGTCACTTAGCCAGCTAGGAGCCCCAGGGAGGGGGGGGGTCCCACTGATATGTAAGAAAGGAAAGTCCTTCCTTTGAGCAAAGACAGGATCCCCAGAAGATTGCAAAGCCCAGCGCTCCCCAAGGGGTAGAATTTGGGGTGCCGCTGAATCAGGTAGGCCTGAGCTCACTTCAGCTTCTGCCCCATAACCTACCACAAAATCCCTGAGGACATGACCCTGGTCAGTTCTTTCCTGAAACAGTCCACTTGTCCGCGACCAGACTCTGAAGATTTCATCGGGGCACGCCTTCTGCTCGCTAGAGGGGTCAGTGCTTCCACATCACTGGTTTGCAGGGTAAGAGGAGACATCCAAATGCCAAACGCCACAGCCTTCTTTGAGGTTCTGTCTCGTCTCCTGGACTTACACTCTGGATATAGCCCTCCAGTGCTACAGAGAAACAGGGCTCCAGAAGGCACCCCTCCGCCCATTTCCCTTTACCCCAAAGTGTCTGCAGGCAACAGCTTAACCCCATGCACCAGGAGCCTCACAGAAGACAAGTTCAGGGACAAGAGAGCGCTCCTCAAGACTTTGGCTCCTTGTCTTCTGTGCTAGCATGGCCTTTGGAGTCACAAGACATGAGTTCAAGTCCCTGCTCTGCCACTTGCTAATTGCAGACTCGAGCAAATTCCTTCATCTTCGTGTGTCTCAGTCTTCTGTAAACTGGGGGACTAGTAACACATGTATTTCACAGGGTTGTAGTGAGGAGTGTGTGTGTGTGTGTGTGTGTGTGAGTGTGTGTGTGTGTGTGGAGAAAGAGAGAGGGGAATCAAACTTAGCTCAGTGTCTAGCATACAACAAGTGCAATATAAATGTAGCTCCACTGCAAGCCACCACTTGCTGAGAACAACTGTGTCAAAACCACACTAACAATAATTTGGAGAGGAAATCATTTGATCAGTCCTTCTGTTTATGCAGCAACCGAGTTTGACTGATAATTTTTTTCCCTTTGCTCTGTTGGGATACTCAATCATGCATTTATTCATCTCTTTAGAAACATTCGCTAGCTACCTACTGTGTGCCAGGCACCGGGCTGGGTGCCAGGGACCCCTCTCAGTGCGGTCTTAGTCCAATGGCACACGCCCAGCTGCACACTGGCACTCGGGACGGTCAGTGATGGTGAGGAGAGGTTTCTCTCATGAACTCACGTTGGAGTTGACACCTGACCTTGCTAGTGATGGACTCTGCTTCCCAAACTGCTGCCCCGTGTGACAGCTCTGCTTGGACATGACACGCAGGGCCTCCAAGCCTGATAAACCTCCTCCCCCCGGTCCCAACCTCGGCCACCTCCTTGCAGCTCCCGAGTTCCGTGGTGAGGGGGCTCATGCTGGGGCCTTCCTCTTCTGCAGGCACCGCTCTGCTGAGTCAGGAGCTGTCTCTTCCCCATCAGCTTTTGACATTTCTGTTACTGTTTCTTGATCACTTACTGTTTCATTTTCTCTGTATTATACTTTATTTAATGGAGTTTCTGGAAGGCATGTGGACAGAAATGCCTGAGCTGAATCCACCATGTCTAACCAGAAGCCCCCTAAAGTCTATGCTTCCTTTCTGGCCATGCCATGCCCACAGCTGAAGGATGAGAAAGGGTCAGGTGGGCAGAGAGCAGTGTTGGCACTTGTGACTGCTGCGGCCGCCACCACTATCATTTGCTGAGTGTTATCTGCCAGCTCCGTGCACTTGTGTTGCATGCATGGTCTGATTTAGTTATCGAAATTCCCCAGTGAGTGCACCAGTACCTCAAGTGTGCACGTGAGGAGCCTGGCCCATGATGCTTAAATGCATTTCTCAAAGTCACTTGGCTATGGCTGGGGGTTGGGGGTCCCGGGTAGCAGGCTCTGAAGCTGAGGTTGGCATGCAAGGTGATGAGGGACCCACACCTGTGGGGCAGTGTGGCAGGCAGGATGGGGCCGGTGCAGGACCTAGCTGTGATGGAGGAGCAGCAGGCACTTCAGCCAGTCCCAAAGAGACTGAAGCCTGGGTTACCCTCCGAGATGTCCTGAATGGGGCAAAGAAGGCAGGCAGTCCTTGCTGCAGGCTGCCTCCTGCAGGGGGTGCCCCATGGGCGAGGCAGCTCCCTCAGACTGATGGCAGTTCCTGAGGAAGGACCCAGCCTTCAGCGAACAGTAGCCCAGCAGCCGGGGAAGTGAGTGTCTTCAGGCCCAGAACAGGGGTCTGGGCAGCACCCTACGGCCTCTACTGCAGTGCTGTGGGCTGGCTTTGTGGCCCTACCTCTCAAGGTAGAGTCCATCCATGTAACTGGATCACAGGGACAGAGGAAAGGGAGAGGAGGAGGCGAGAAAAGCAGGCCCTCAGGCCCAGAGTAGGCAGTTGCACCTTGCCAAGGAGCCAGCAATGAGCAGGGATAATGGGTAAGTGAGGTCAGAGAAGGGCTGTTTGGGGGGATAGTCCAGGTGGCGGTACCTGGAATCCTAGAATAAGGTCAGTTAATGGGCTTAATTTGACATCCTAGGTCTATTATACGTGTGGCAGGAATTTCCGTTGAGAAGGGAAAGAAAATTTTACTTTTTTTGCTGTCCTACATCATTGGTTCTATTTCTTATTTGAAAATGCTGTTCCTCCTACATGGGAAAGAGTTGGTGAACTCAGGTGGTAAAGATATCTTTGCTTAAAATATTCTTTTTGAAAGCGGGGACAATAATATCACCGAGTTCTAGGACAGACTCTTCTCGTGCAATTTGATGGGTGGGACCTGTTTGTGCTTTCATTGGAGGAAGTAACAAAACCAGAAGCATCTTCGAGGTTTTGCACCTTTGAGAGTTACAGAAGTGCAATGCGAACAAACAGCAGCATCTTCTCTGTGCCTCCATCTGTGGATGGACAAACTAAAGCGAGGGATGCTCAGCTTATGAACGTGCGCTGAGCTCTATGTTTGGGTTAACCAAAGGCAAGGCGATTCCGTAATACCAGACAAAAGCTATAGATTGGCAGTTCATTCTCCCCCTGCCCAACCCAGTACTTTCTACTTCCTATAGTAGACCCTGGACAATGGACGGGGTACACCTCATCGTGAAGATGGGAAGTGGTTGATACATGGACCCTAGGGACACTGTGGTCATGAATCTGAGGCTCTATCTTTCTGCTCCACTCAGCAGGCTTGCAGTGTGGGGCAAATGAAGTAAATTCTGAGTCTGTATGTGCCCAGCTTCTATCAATACCTAAAAATAATAATTTAGTGTCCTGAGATTTCCAGTCCCCTGAGGGGTCCTGTCCTCTCTTCTCCCTGGTACCCTCCCTACCCAGTCTCCTTCTCTCCTTCCATACCCTCCTATTGTTCCCCACATCCTCACAGGGTCCCAGATCCTGTATCCTGCAATGGGAGACATTTGGTAGGGGTAGGCAGATGTATTTGTTATGATATGTGGATTCCACTTGTTGTAGAAAGGACCTAAGGCAACAAATGTAGTGTTTTCGAAGATGCCGAACTCCTGGAGAACACAGTTATTTCCCTGGTGAGCCGGGGAAATGGTGAGGTCTGGAATCAGGTAGATCTGGGATTGAATCCTGGCACTGCATTTCAAGAGCTCTGTGTAACCTTGAGCAAGTTGCAACTCCTTGAACTTCAGTCTCTTCATCCCCACAATGGGACTTTTATCTACCTTGCAGAATTGTTGCAATAGTAAGAGGATGCTGCAGTTTCTAGAATGGTGTTGAGGACTCATTACTAAATAATTGTTGGCAATTATGGCTACATAGATCCAGGGGAGCCACCTGAGTGGAACCAGCTTTTAAATTATGGGACCAATGTGAGCAATATCTAAAAGTCACAAATCTGTGTCACTCTGATCCCCCAGTACCCATTCTGGTTTGGGTCTATACTTTCCCACAGTGCCTTACATGTCTTGAGGTCCTAACTTGTTTTATCACATCTTGTGATCCTCCTCAAACAATCCCTACCGCTGGGTTCCACAGGCCATCCACTAATCATGTTCTGGAGTGGGACCACACCAGCTTGCAAGAGTTGACTGTGTGGATGTCTTCCCCGCGCTGTATTCTGCTGGCCGTGCCGAGAGTGTTTACACCACAGGGTTTGGCAGACACTGCACATCAAGGCCCCCTTTCCCCAGTTGTTCAACACTTACCAATAGGCCACTGTCACACACCCAGATATGTCATTTAAACAAAGCAAAGCAGCTCATGGAAATGTCCATTTTAATTAGCTCATTATACTCCTCACCCCCACAGAGAGGTGGCTGTGGTTAGCTGAGACTTTGTGTTGGCTTAGCAAGGCGATTCCGTAATATCAGACAAAAGCTGTAGGTTGGCAGTTCATTCTCCCCCCGCCCCACCCAGTGCTTTCTACTTCCTATAGTAGACCCTAGACAATGGATGGGTTACACCTCATTGTGAAGATGGGAAGTGGTTGATACATGGACCCTAGGGACACTGCGGTCATGAATCTGAGGCTCTATCTTTCCAATTACCAGGCAGGTATGCTTCTCAGCCTCTAGGGAGGGAGGAGTTGGTGCTGAAATCTGGGGTAATTGTGCATCTGCCCTGATAGGTTTAAATCAATCGATCTTTTACCAAAACCTAGGGAACAAGAAGCAGCCTTAGAGAATAGTATAAATTAAAAACAATCAGGAGAATTAACTCCTCCCCTTTTTTTCATATTAAAAGGTTACCCTTTTAATAAGAGGTTGTTCCTTTGTGGGACTTGCTCCATCCTTTGATCATAGATTCAGGGTAACCAGTGGCCTCCCTCTCATGACTTTTTCTTGGGTAGTTGAATCCTTGGCCTCTGTCTCAGTGTTAGCACCACACTCAAGGGTCTAATGCCCCTTGTGGAGCATCTGACTAGAGACACTCATCCCAGCACTGGATAAGCAAGTCACCGATGTCATTGAGAGGGCCTGAATTCTGTGGCCAAAGATGCCGCCCAGCAAAGGGATTAAGGGCATGGATGCCCCAGGTTCAAGTTCCAGCACCACTACTCACTAGCCGTGTGACCTTGAGCAATGCTAAACCTTTCTGAACCTCAGATTCCTTGTCTGTCAGATTGGGGACATTATAAATGAGATAGTGCCAAAAAAACATTTAATGAAAGCCCAGGATGCTGTGCTACTTATTGTTCAAAGACCTACTATGATGATCGTGCAGAATCTTCACCTGTGGGTGTGCAATGCTCCCACTTCACCTGGATGGGAAATGCCTTCCCATTTACCCTGGCACCACAGCGAAGAGTGGGAGTCTGCAGCCCAAGGGATGGGGTTCGGCTCCTGACTCTGCCACTTGCTTTTTGACCTCTGCCTCTTTTTGCTTCAGCGCCTGCCCATAACTGGGGATAGTGCATGTCAATGGCCTCAAAGGAATCTGGCAAAGGTAGACCCTCACTGGCAGCGTTAAAGGCACATCAGTCTCTTCGCATGCAGTAGACAGGTGGCACATGATCAGAACTCAGCAAACGAGAGTTATTGGTTACTAAACCATTTAACTTGCATGAGCCTCAGTTTCCCTATAAATAAAATGGGCATAAGAACACCTGCATGGGGCTCCCACAAGATTTCAGCCAAAATTCTGGGGCTTGGCATCTAGAAAGTAGCACAGAAGGTATCCAGGTCCCGTATGGGAGCCCTATGTCAAGGGGACTGCCTGGTGAAGTCATTCATTTGGGCATCCAGAGGGCACAGGCAGTGGAGGACAGATTTTCAACCCCCCTTGTCAACTTGAGGGCCAGCTACACAACTAGCTTGTGTGCTCACTGACGCCTTGCTCAGTAGCTACTAACATAGGTGTGCCTTCACTTTCACAAGCCAGGCAATTGTGAGAGGATGGATTCTAGCAGGTGTGGCAGCCACAGGAGCCAAAACACCAAAACTGCAGAGTAAGGTGTTCCTCAGTGTACCCCATTGTCATGAGTTCAGCACTTCTCTGCACTGTGAGGGCAGGACGGTTCCAACTGCAGCTGCTTATCGTGAGCCCGCCCTGGGAGATGTGGCCAGATGGCCCCGAATGCACAACCATTGACCCCAGCCTTGCCAACCACCAAGTCCGCCCTACATGAGAAGTAATTTGCAGAAGAGGAACGCAGCGGGGGTGGGCCTCAGACCCCTTCTGAGGTATTGTCCAAAATCACATGCAGGCACATATGACACCCCCGGTCCAGGGGTCTGAGGACTGAGAAATGGGCTCAGAGAGAAGGACAAAGGTCCCTGAGGCCCCATGGACAGGGACTTGGCCAGCAGAGAGGTCAAATCACCCAGAGAAGGAATATGTACACAGCCTCATGGGACTAGATTTCCACATATGCATAATTTCAGGATGTCACAGAGTGAACAGCATATGGGGTAGGAAGCATGAGCCATGAATAAGAACATGGGCTTTGAACTGAGAGAGACGTGGTTTGGATCTTAGCTCCAGCGTGTCCCAGGTGCATGGCCGCGAGTTACTTTGCCTCCTTTGGCCTCCGTCTCTCCCTTCCAAGGCTATTGTGAGAATCAGAAGTAACAACAGGTCCTTGGCACAAAATGGGCCATCACCGGCGTCGTTCGTGTTTTCTGTTGTTGACGGCTACCACAGTTGGGACTGGACTCGCCTGCCTAAGGGAGCTGTGATGGTGCACACTCTCCCTGGCCAAGATGCAGAACTCAGGATGGGTTTGGAATGAGATAAGAGAAGGGCTGGAAAGTGTCTGCTGTGGTAAGACTGTACCTGGGCTGGGCCAGCCAGCTGTGGTCGAGGCGCTGGGCCAGGTGACAGGCGAGTCTCTAGAGAAAAGGCCAAAAAGTAGGTGATACTCAACCTTCAAGTTTGAAGTCAAAGAGGAGGGAGAATTTCGGACCAAGAGGAAAGTTTAAGCCTGGAGTTAAGAAGCAAGTCACTCTCGGGCAGTGTGGGGCCCAGGGGCACTGGGTAAAACTCGGTCAGAAAGGCGACTACCACTTGACTTTCTTGCCTAGAAGGCAGTAATCCCCTCCCTTTCCCATGCTTTTAAGTCTCTTTCATGAAGGAGAAGCAAGATATTTTGATCTTTGTGCTTCCTTCTTTAACCTTTTAACAAATGGAGTTGGAGCTACGTGTGCACTAGCATCTACTGTGTACTCAGGACACAGCCAAATGTTATCACTAATCCTGCCAAGAGCCACGTGCATGGGCTGGTGTTATGCCTGTTTCACGGATGAGGAAACTGAGGCTCAGTGGTTTGTCACGGAGCTGCCACGTGTCCAAGTCAGGATTCAAGTTCAAGTATTTCTGGCATCAGCTCCCCGGCTTTTTCCACCATCCCGCAATGCCACCCAATCTGTAAAAGCACCCAGATCTTTCCTCTCCCTACTCCTTTTTCCCAGTTCCCTCCAGGACTAAGAGACGATGCTCGTTCTTGTTCAGTAGAGGTTTGAAGGTGTTTGTCCCATCCCACAAGAACACAGAGGGCTTTTTAAATGGAAAGCTACAGGGAGTGAGAGCTGGTTCTTCACTTGCTTTGCAGGAGAATTGGCCTGGATTTGTACACAGTGCCAGAGCTGCCTGATTTTTCTAAGGACCTAACTTCGCGGCACTCTTCAAGGGCTCCAGAGAGTCCCTCATGCCATCAAATTAAGTTTGGAAACTTCAATAAAAACGTCCTGAAGGAAACTGTCAATTAATGCATTTACACAGAAGCATGAAACTTGGGAAAAACATCTTCAAATGCAAATGCTGTTTTCCAACCATTAAAAAGTTTGTGCACTGCTTGGTTTCCATAGAGACCTGAGGTAATAGCCTCCTTCCCCTCACTGAAAAGTGAGTGTCTCTTGATTTCTTTCTTCCTTTTTTTTTTCTACCTTAGTCTTTCGTACTTTTTTCTCCATCTCCATTTATGAAAACAAGAGATAACTAAATTGAAACCTGTCCATGAGATTTGTCTGAGGAAGACAGCTTGATTTATAAGCTCAAAGAACTTCATTTTTGCTCATCTCCTTATTATTTTATGACTTCTATAAATAGTGTTGCTACCTGCAGGGAAGAGACGGAGAACTTTCAACTGACCGAATGATTTCCCTGTCCATCAAACACATACTCAAAAGGGAAATGTTAATGGTCTGTTGAAGAGCAAGTGAGTTTTCACAGGATGTGGAGAAGAGGTGGGCAAACAGAGGCCTGTGGACCAAATCCGGCCCACTGCCTGTTTTTGCAAATAAAGTTTTATTGGAACACAACCGTGTTCATTTGTGTGTGTGTTGGCTGTGGCCAACAACAATGGTGAGCTTGAGTAGTTGTAACAGAGTTGGTACAGCCCACAGAGCCTAAAATATTTCCTCTCTGACCCTTTGCAGAAAAAGTTAACTGAGCCTTGGTAGACAGGACAGAATTAGGGTTTTGGAGGCATTTAATAGTTTGGTCACTTTAGGCAAGTGCTGATCTTGCAGTGACTGATTTCTGCATCTTTGAACCAGGAGTGACAGGACCCTTTCATAAGGTTTTGGGGATATAAAGCACCTAGCCCTGTTAGGCACATATAGGGGAACAATGAATATGAATTCTTTTTACTCCAGATCCTTTTGCTAGAAAATTCACAGGTGCCTATTTATGATTCTAGAAATTCTTCAGAAAAATCCATAAAAAGTGTGTAAAACCCAAACCAGATAGTTCAGGCGTTGTTCCTGGGCCCCCCGCATGCCCAGGTGTCTCTTCCCTGGAGAAGGTGAGGGAGCCTGAGTGTGGGACTCTGTTCAGGGATGACACGGCAAACAAAAGAGACCACAATAGTCTAGGAAGAAATCTTTAATGTCTATTCAGCTTTAAAGAGTTTGAGAGGTTTTTTTTTTTCCTTTTAACAAACCAGTTCAAGTACATGCCTGCAGATTATAAAATTACCTGAAATTGCCTAGAATATCAGCATGCATAGCTTGTTAGTATTTACATATATTTACATAGGGAAACAAGAGAAAGATCTACAGTTATTTACAGTCTACGTAGGAAGAGAAAGGTGGCCTAATTGTATATCCTAAAATACAGTAGATGAGTAGTCAGTACATGCATATTTAGATAATATTTGCATGATAGAATGCAATTCAAAAAAAAAAAGACATACCTTTGTAACTTTCTATGCTAAGGTGTTACATCATCAAGGTAATTTTTTTTTGTTTGTTTTGTTTCTAGTCTATTTGCATCAACTGCTTTAAAATGTTCACTAACACCGAGGCAGAATTATTTACCCTGGCAATTAAAGCAACAGCACACATGATCATTTCCTACTAACTAGCGACAAGCTGCTGGTGAATGAAATATCTATTGTTTCTCATTACCCATCGACCACTGTGACGAGATCTCTCTTTGTAAAGGCAGAGCCTAAGCTATCACCATTAATTATGGAAGTAATATAAATGAGACACTTTCCACACTATGTTCTCCATGAAATATTAACAAGCCCCGCGTCTTTGAGCCTGAGAAACGATCTGTTCGAGTGAGCTCTCTATGGAAATGCACAAACCTGAAGCACTTGTGCTGGACTGGAAGCAGTGGGGTTGGACGTGGGGGCCTGCCTCTGGGACCTGAATTATTAGAAAGTCCATTCTCCCGCTTGTTTCTGGGCAACAGAGTTGAGAGTTAGTTTCCTACCATGATGTAGCCCCATCAGAATATCCTGTGGGTTTTGTGCCCCACCCCCCCACGTGCCTTTTCAGAACAATGGCATCAGATATTTACGTGACCCAGGTGTAAATGAACTGTCCACTTTCAAATCTAAACAAACAGCTTATTTGGGGCTTGCTCTGAAATCCTACCTGTGCACAAAAGCAGTCAGCTCGTGGTGTCCTAGAAGGGCCAATGTGGCAGGCCAACGGGGCAGACTGACTCTGTGTATAAAGGAAGGGGAGTTTTTAGTCTCACCTATACTATGAGGGTATTCTTTGCTCTGTGGCATTAGAACTGAACCCATTCATTCTGCCTGACAATAATTTCAAAAAATTTATATCAGTGTACATGGCAAATACAGAGGCATACATATATATACATTATACAGAACTAGCTATAACCGAGGTTAAAGACATCGAGTAAGCATGTAAAATGTTTCAAATGAAAAACAGCTGAGTATCTTCTTTTATCTCTTATACACACTCAGTAGTTCCTTCTGCACTAGCATCGAGGTGGCCCGATGGGAGAACCTCAGCAGCACGCCATCACGTTTGTCCCATGTTGAAGGACGATGCATATTTTGGTGGTGGATCTCTATGGCTCTTCCGCGTAGCTGTTTCAAACCAAACCATGGAAGAACGGTTACCCCAGTGCAGTGTTCCGTCCCAGCAAGAGAAAATCCATTTAAAAGGAAACTGTTCTTTGAGCAATGTGGGTATTCCAGGAGCACTGGCAGGTGATGCCCAGGGAATTCATTCGTGGATATAGTCAATAACATTCTCTTCATTGCAATGACCATTTCTCGGGCCGTTCAGTTCTAGTCCGCCTTTGGCAGGCGCAGATGCAGGTGGCGTATGTGTGCATGACATTGCCCACCTGGATTGTCCTTGAAGCCATCCCTTTTTCCTTTTCTCATTCCAAGGAACACCTCCCCGCCCTCAACCAAAGCAAGGTAGAGTCTCATAATAACAGCAGTCCCAGAAAGATGGAATCATTCTAAATTGTATGCTTCCACTCTTTTGAGACCAGCCATAAATCTTTCACAGAACCCTAGGATCCTGTATGGCAAGGACTCTGGAACAGGAAGGAGGTATGAAAAGGGCCCCGTTTATTTCAAGGTAAACTCAGAAGAGTTCACTGAAGTGAAAACACAGGTCCTGAAAGCCTGCCAAGGCCACCCTGTCCTTAAGTCCTGCTGAAGACCAAGTGGAAGTCCTCCCCTGCCTCACCTGCCCAAAACAAACATGGCTCTGGACCCCTCTGGATGGTCGGGACTGGCCACCTCTTCCTCCCCCAAACTTAAGGCTAGCGAAGACAAATATATTCTCTTGCTTAAAAAAAAAAAATGTTTTCCAGCTTTCCATCCTGAACCTACTGGTGCCTGGGCTTTTTCCTGCAAATGTTCCCCAGAGAAATAACAGCAACACCTCTGACTTTCCAGTCCCTTCTGTGCTGGTCTTCCAGTCCGTTCCTGCAAACTCCCTAACAGTCTTGCTAGAAATCCACGTCTCTCATCAGGAAGAATGCTGTGGCCTTGGTACTCTCACTGGGATGTGGGGCATAATATTTGGGATGATGGAGCTGCAAAGGAGAAAGGCTCGGGCTCAACTTGTAGAGTCTCTCCAAATGGAGGCCCGTGGACGTGGGGCTGGCATCTGAGAGCTGCATCAGGTTTGTTTCCCCTCAGAAATTTCCCTCAGGATACCCCCTGCAGTCGGGGGTTGGGGACTGTGCTGGACCAACTGCATTTAAGGCGATGGGTGGCGCTATCCCATTGCTTAGCCCTCCCTCAGCCATCACACCCTTTTCAGAGACTATGTCCCCAGTGTCGATGGGGAGTGACACCCCTTCACCGGCCATGGGTGAGACAGTCAACTGGAAAGGAACTTCCGAGGTTTTTCACATTTGTGCATATGTGTTTAGCAATGAAACTGTTTCCTTGTGCAAGAGGTAAATATCCAAACACTCAGTCCAAGCCCATCATGTTAGAGGGGTCACATTCTCTCCTGTGAGGCTAAGAATCTAAATGTGATCTAAGTCAGTCTCCAGAACATGCTCTCAGACATTTAAAGCCTCCGCAGTTAACAACAAATACCCACTTTCCTTATCTTCCCTTTTGCAGTTTGAGCAATGCGAGTATGTCCTTCTATAATGAATGTTAAGAACAGCCTGTGATCTGAGCCCCTGAAGGCCACGGAGAAGTTGTTCGCATGCCCACAGGAAGTATCTGCATGTAACTAAGCCTGTGCTGTTTAAAGCCTTTGTAGGAATCAGTTGTTAGGAATTTGTAGGAATTAATTTGTTAGGAATTAACTGGGGGAGCGTGGGACAGGGCGTGGGATCAGAGCGTCCGCTGCCAACCTGACCTGATGTGTCAGAGGTCATCCTCTGGAAGGCCACACTCACTTTACTTGTCCGTGGGTTCACCAAGTGAAGACTGCTCAGGTTTACTGGTTCTGAGGTGGTCTGGGCCAAGCTGGCATCCGGAGGTGGCATTTTGAACCAGGTGACCTTTTTGTCAAGGGTCATTTGCTACTGGATCTTCTGAGGTTTTGCTGAATCCTCACTTTTGTTCATCCAAATGGATATAATTTCAACTTAGTTCACTGACTAAATCAACAATGGAAAAATCTCCTTTTAGCATTTCTCAGGTGAACACAGGGCAAGCCCCACGTTTCACTGTAGGCTGTGCCAGGCTGTCACGCTGTGGCAAAGAGGAAGGCACAGAGGCCCTCCTCGTAAGGAGGCTTCGGCCAAATGGGAAATGCAGGACAGGGGTTGGGCAATATGCAAATACCTGTGTCACATGTTTGGGCAGGGGGTTTCGTATGGCAGTTTGTCCGGATTCTGGAGCGGGTACCCCTGTGTGACTTCGGAAAGTTGCTTTTGATCTCTGGTACTGAGTGGGCTCCTCCACAAATAATTGTCCCTGGCTTGGAAAGGTGTGTAGGGGTAAGAATGTCATGCTTAAAAAAGCTTTCTGTGTGGTGCCTGCCTGACCCAGTGTAAGCTCTCAATCAATGCCAGCCATTGCTACCTCGTGAACGGTCCCTGTTTGCAAAAACTCCCTGGAAAAGCACGACCATTTGGAAGATAGTCCTTCGAGTTGAGTCCTCTTTTCTCTTTTTCCCTCTCACATCATTTCGGTGCAAGTTGGCATGTTGGTCGATCAGCACTTAACTCCACGACCTTATGCAAATAGCACAGTGGACGAAGGGGGCAACTTGTTGGACGTGGCCGTGCTGACATGGGCAGCCCAGGGGCCTCACCCCTGTCCCAGCTGCATTACACTGTGAACAAATTAAACACGTGGCACTTTTGTCAGCTTAGGGCATTGTTCTCAGGAAGTACGAAACTCACCACCTCAGCTTTTGTCCGGAACAGGTTGCTTTTGTTTGTCTTCAAAATCAGAGGTTCAGACTGTGATTGTTTCAGAGAAATACACAAACTGTGATGTGTATACAGAGACGAACTCCAAAACACGGTGTTGCGTGGTTATAACCTTCCTTTCAGGCGATGGAGGAGACAGAGAGAGTGTGGGGGTGACATTTATCCACTTGGGACAGGCATGCTCGCTCCAAGGCTCTGGGGTAGAGTATTCTGCGGTATTCACGGAGCCAGGCCTGGGTGGCTGGTTTGGCGTTTGGGAAGGGTGTGTTTTGTCTCACAGACCCCGGATGAGGAACAGGGAAAGCGTGGAGGACTTGAAGAGGCGCCTGCCTTCTCTTTCTGCTGCACCTGCTCACTTCCGATCACCTCTTTGCCCCAGGCACTGAGCACAGTAATCACTGCCCTCTTCCCAAAGGGCCCTTCTCCCTGCCCTCGGGGTTCCAAGCCCAGGCTAAGCTCCCTGACATGTTCTCTTACACATCTTTACTTTCTGCAAAAGTGGATTCATTCAACATATTCTGTGCAATCTCCTGATATCTGCATATCTGTAATAAAGCAATCTTAGAACCTCTACGCTCAGAATCATTGAATATATATAGATATTCTGTGACAGTGTCTATTTTTATACATCTTCTAGTTAAATCTACCTTAAGACAGGAATCTCTTCTTTCTTTTAAATAAGCATGCACTTTAAAATAGAGAAACTTGAAAACGAAATGTTAATTGTGTGATATGTGCCCTTATTAAAACGGAAGTTACATCAGAGCACTAACAATGCATTACAAGTAGTAAGAGGTGGGTGGCTTTTCCTTTACTACATATTATCTATTAGAAACCTCTGTGCCTTTCCCTTTAAAAAGACTCAATATTCATTTTGATTCCATGCTGACAACTACAAATGGATGGCTAGCTGTTATCAAATAAATGTTGATGAAAAGCGGCTACTTAAACATTTTCGGCCCAACAAAGGGGTGGGGGAAGGATGTATAATTTAGGTCTCAGGGCCTCAACTATAAATAAACAGCAACTGCTTTCTAAATCCACCTTCCTGCAGTCGGAGATCATGCTGCAAACCTGACAAATGATTTCTGAAAGAGAATGATGAACTTTTATTACCAAGATACTCTTAACTTAATCCCAAACAAGAATCCTGGGTAATTTTACATACACTATAAAGATTGATGGCACGGTCCTCTGGCAGCTCACAAATGTTTGATTAGATCAGAAATGGCATTCAGGCATGATTAAAGATTCCACTGGGCTTCCCAGAAATTCTCAGCTCTGCGTCATGCACACCCTAACTCGCTGCCGATTCCGCAGGATGGGGACACTGCACCCCAGTGCTCCTGATTAGTGGCTGAAGCCCTACAGGCTTCTGAGAAATTGTTCTTAAAAAAATTGCTCAGGGGGACCTACAGCCCCAGCCAGTGTCTAGATGCCAAGGTGCTGCTGTCTTATCACAATGGATCAGTAAACAGTGGTGACAACTCACTAGACATGGCCTCAGGTATTTTGTAATGGAGTTGGTAATACTGTTTCCCTTCATCTTTTCTGACTCCTGTACTGATGCTCCCCCTCCCAAGATGGCAGGAAAGTCACTTGATGGTGATGAAAGTGCTCTTTTAAATTTGTTTTTATCAGTTTGAAGGGGTTTTGTCTTGTACGAGCAAGACTGGCTTATTGACTAAATGAGATTTCCCTAATGTGTCTCTGTCTCGTTCTGATGATAGGCAGGCCAAAAAGTTGATGAGCCAAAAATTAGAACTTGTTACTAAACTGTCATCACATGTGTTCATATAAAGATGTCACTCAGAGGCTGCCATTGATATAGCTGAAAAGGGAAGTCCCCGAGAAGCCAAAAGAGTGGTGGGCTTGGGACTAAACAATCCTATCACAACTTAGCTGTCTAGCAAGAAAGGAAAGTAAATCGAGTACTGGTGGAATTGAGCATGAATCAGAGAGGGGGACTTTGCCGGATGTACGCGGTTGATCTTCGAGTGGAGAAGGTGGTCTTTGCTTTCGGATGCCTCTGCTGTCCTGTGTCCAGAGCCACTCGATGCGATTTGTATGCTGGATTGCCCCAAGCCTGCTGGCAAAAGCATCAGAGCCAGCTCTTCATGAAAGATTGGGGTTTTCTGAAGTGTATGGTTTTCATCACGATAGCCAAAGGTAGGTCTATACGGAATGAGGTCAATTGCAATCGCGTTCAGATTCCATGGAGGGAAAATGCGTGCCCCCAGCTCCCTCATCAGTGTGGCTCTGAATCAACGTAAGTGCAGAATTTCTTTGCGAAAATACCATTCCAACAATGCAAGAGTGTGATATAATATCATTTTAGAAGGTCACAGTGGCAAAATATTACATTGGGTTTGGAAGAATTCCGCTTTCTGCTTTCCCAAGTGGCCTACTTTAATCTTTCCCCAGGATTGGTGGAACTGTGAAAGGCCAGTTTGTCGTGCTGTGTAAATGCCGGCATGAGAAAGATTCTCGAGTCGGGGGGTGGGGAGCCTGGATGTGGAGGTGAGCTGGCTGGACTCTCTCCCCCACTAGAGTGGGTGGTAAATCACCTGACTACTACTTGGTGGTTTTGGCAGCTGCGAAGTAAAATGGAAATCCAAGGTAGATATCCGGAAAATTATGCAAAACGCCATCTCCCCCCTGAACTCTGCTAAGGAGCAAAAGCCAAAGTGATATTTGGCTTGAGTTAGCAGGGCAAGCATCTCAATTCTCCAATTTGTCTTCAGGGGCACTTTGCTTCCCTTTTTTCCCCACACATGAGATGCAAGGAGTCAGAGAAGCCTCTTGACATTTTTTAGAGAAATGTGCCAGGCGCTAAACAAGGGGTTATTAGGAATAAGAATTCTGTGGAAGAAAACTTGGATGGCATGAACTTCTTTCCATTAGACTTGAGCCACATGATCAATTGCAAAAGAAAGAGCTGAATCTGAGAAAATAACCGGCCACTTGGGGAGTGGGCATGGTGAGGGGGTTGGGGAAGTAACAAACCAATCGCTATTTAAGTAAGTTCAAGTCGCGTCCGGAGTTCAGGTCCTGAGCTGACAGGGCTTGTCTGGACCAGTCAAGCACCAGCCGTGGTCGGAACACATCTCTATCCTGTGCCCTCACCACTCCACATCCCTCCCCACAGGTGTGTCCCTTGACTAGATTTGACCATTTGGTTTTCACACTAATTCCAAAGTGACAACAGACCCTGATGGTGAAGCTCCCCACAAACAAACAAACAGAACCCAAGTCTTTTTTGTAGCACTCCCCTGAAATTCTAACATCTTGAGACCCTGATCCTCAGAATGACCGTGACTCCCAAAGGCTCTGGAGTGCACTCACAGTGAATCCACCCAAACCATGTGCTGGGCATGATTTTCCACCAAGCACTCTGCTCGGGCACAGTGTAAAATAAACCCTGGAGGGGCAGAAAAATGGTAAGCTTTGGGTGGGGACAGAAGTGCATTTCCCCCTCAATCCAATGTCCTTAACGTTTTTCTAATGGTGACCTTACCCCTGGTTACCTTTCTCCACCCTCTTCTGCAACCCCTCCCTATCAGCCTATAATTAGTTGATGCAATAGGGCTGTGATGCACATAAATAATCATAAGATGCCAGATAAACTGTATTGGTTTTAAATTAGAGCCGTTCCTACCGTGTCTCCCTACAAACACCAGCCTATTATTTTTAATTATGGCTTGCAAAGCAAAGTGATTTCTTGCCCTCTCTACAGCATCCCTGACAGTACTCTGTCAGCTTGAATGATATGGGGCCTCCTCGGCACGCACACTCCTAGCCACAGCGCCAACCGTTACTCAAAAGGCGAATTGAAAGTGATCAATCGCACTCACTGCAACTTGCCTGTTGAAGTGGACTGGCAGGCGATGTGCCCCCTAAGCCACTGTCCCAGTGCAAATACGGGATGAACGTGACCTTTAAAAAAAAGTTTTCCTAGGCTCTGGATGAATTAATAAATGTGTTCTGTGTCTGCATGAGGCCTGTGGTGGGGAATATGTTCGGATGTATATGTATATGCGCGTGGTGAGGAACATGGGTATATGGGTGTTCAACATTTCAGCGTAGCATTGAAAACCCTCCCCCTTAACAGAGCACTTCAGCACCACAGGCAAAGCCTAAAGGGAAGAGGTGGCACCAGCCCTGCTTGGGTTTTCTACCTAATGGGCCGTTATTACAGTAGCTGATTTAATTCAGACAGAAGGTTCTAGAAACACCTTGGTGTCAAAATACATTATGCATGGAGAACTCAAGGGGTTGGATGAATTCCTTCTTGCCGTCTTTCCTCTTTGCTGGGAAGAGACATCTGATGTGGTTGCTTGATGTGTGTTTTTATTTTCGAAGCCTTTTTCCTGTAGGAGGTGTGAAGAGCCTCACCAGCTTGAGGAGCGGGGTTTAGCTTCGGAGACCAGATGAGATCGGGCATTCTAGACACCAGCGGGGTTTGGGAGCTCGCTTTCCCAGGATGCGCGGCCCTCCCTTTTACCCTCTGTGCTCTGTGGTCACTCCCCTTTGCCATGATGCTGAGAGATCCATGTGCAACCGGGCCGAGCGGGAAGAGGCTTGCTAATTCCCAGTCAGAAGAAAGTCATCTCATCACCTCGTTTCTTAAAAAAAATAAATAAAAACAACTTTTTCCGTCTTTTCCCTTTGATTTCCAGCAACAAGGAGCTGCCACCACCGTCTACTGTGCTGCTGCTCCCGAGCTGGAGGGCCTGGGCGGGATGTATTTCAACAACTGCTGCCGCTGCCTGCCCTCCGCGGAAGCCCAGAGTGAAGAGACCGCCCGGGCCCTGTGGGCGCTCAGCGAGAGGCTGATCCAGGAAGCACTCGGTGAAGGCCAAGGCAGCTAAGCCGGAGCCCAGGCAGACCCGGCACGCACAACACCCCGCCATGTGCGTGCACACGCCACTGCCAACCGCAGGACCCCTTCCAACTTACTCTCCCAGGTGCCTTTCCATGTCCCTCGCACACAGGTCCGCCAGAGTAAAGGGAATAAGAGTAGTCACTGCAGATGGGAAAACATTAAGTACCAATGGGAAGCAGGGAATTGATTCCAGGGGTAATTCTGGGGCTGGCTTTGCTCTCCTGGTGGTGGCCTGTTTGAAAGGGAACGCTCAGTTGGTATGTGGGGTCCTTGTCTCCTTGTAGAAGCCCAAGCAATTCCCTCTCACTGTCTAGAGTAGACTGGTGCCCTCTGCTCCCCACCTCACCCCAGCCACCACTGCAGCCACAGCCCCCACGGCCACACCGCACACACTGCAGCCAGGAGCTTTCTCCTGTTTAGGCAAGAAAAGTGAGGGTTTATCCTTCTTTGCTGCATTGAAAGAGAAGATCATTGTTTCATTCATTCCAAGTCTCAGTGGGCTTGGCAACTCCAGGGGAGGGACCCCTGAAACTTGTCCCCAGCAGCAAAGATGGAGCTGACACTGTGATGTTGAGAAATCAGTGGAACAGACAGAGGAAGATACTAGTCCTTTGACTCCCTTGCCAAACTATACAAAAAATTCTTTAGCGATTACAGCAAACAAATTTTGCCAAGGACCCCCCTTGATACCTTGACCGACAGGGCAGGAAGCATTGTGTCCAATGAATTTATAGGATCATTTTGGGGTGAGGGTGAAAAGTCATTCCCTTCCTTCTTCATTCATAGTTTCAACCTGATGGTGGAGGGTCACAGCTCCTCCGAACGCCTGCCTTAGTTAGCGTCCTGCTTAAAAGTCCTGTTACCCCGCCCTTCCTATGCTTAATAAAAGAACATGCTTAAATAGTATCACCTGAAGTTTGTCATATTTCTTTAAATGTTTCAGTTCTAGTTTGTGGGTGTTTTTTTTGTTGTTATTGTTTTTTCAGTTTTGTTTTTTGTTTTTGTTTTTGTTTTTTTAGAAAAGAAATCTAGAGGAAAAATAAAGCGCTTCTTGTCGATGCCAGGAAAACACCATTCTTGCTTCTTCTCTGAGTTTGTTTTGTTTTTGTGCTTTGTGGCTGTCTGTGGGCCATGTCGTCTCACGCAATTAGCATGCCAGCATCATATTTTCTGTTGAAGGAAAAAAAAGAAAAAGAAACATGAGTGTTGTTTAATTTCACCTAAAGCGGTTTTGTTATTACTTACAGTGGGTTATTCCAGTCTGCGGCAGTCCGTTCACCCTGTAATCACCAAGTTCTTGGTGATCGGAGACTATCTCTACATATTAGAATGCAGGCACTTCGGAGGCTCTTTCCCACTCACCCCTTTTTCACTGGTGCCTTGTTTTCCAGGCCATTCCAGGGATGTGGGGAGATCCTGTTTGACCCAATGAAGAGAATGCTTTTGCTAAAACACCAGGAAGGTCGGGGCAGGGTGTGCGTGTCACTGTTTCTCCTCCTGGTAGTGGCCCTACAGCCCACACTGTATCATGGCCCTCTCGGCCCTTGGCTCTGTGGGGCATCCAGCCAAACACTGTTGCTTTCCCCTGGCCCGGCTGCATCCCCCAGTCTGGCTGTACTTTCCCTCACAAAAGCCTTATCATCATAGCTCCTTTAACATCACGAACACGATCATGTCACTTTTCTGGCACAAACCCTCCAGTGCTTTTGAGGGACAGTCTTTGCAAAACTAACCATTCTAATTCTCCTCCCAGTCTCCCCACTGTGACTGGTCATCTCCCACACACACGCTGGCCCTGGCCACATGACTTGGCTTGGCCAGTTGGCAAAGTGCTTGTGCATTGGGGATTGCCCTTTCCTGATGCTCCTTAGAACCTGGCAACCACCAGCACGATGACTAGAGGACAAGAGACACCTGGTCACTGCCCTAACTGACGTCAAGATAGCCGTTAGACATGCGAGTGAGGCCACCGCAGCCGGACCAGCCCAGATGAGGAGGAACTCCTCCATCAGCCTACAGGATGGAGAAAAATGAAAGTTTATCATGGGAAGCTACAGAGTTTCAGGACTACTTGTTTCATGGCAAATGCTAATGGATACAACTTCTCATCTCACTGAGTGAAGTCCAAATTGCTTACCATGGCCTAGGACTTCTTTCATAATCTGGGCATCATCTTGCTGTCTGATCTCATATTCTAGCACTTTCTCTTCATCTACTATATGTAGCCACTCCAGACTCTGTGTTGTTGAAAGATGCCAGTTCCCCTCCGAGGCAAGGACTTTATACCTGCTGTTCCCTCTGCTGAAACGCTTTACTCCCGGAGGCTTGCATGTCTTCCTCTCACGCTACGTTCTGGTCTCTGCTCAAACGATACCCCCTTTCTGAGAAAGCGACTGCCTTCAGGGTGGCGCCCCACGTTCCCTTACCCTTTATTTTTCTCCATGACCCTTCACACTGTTGGACACGTTATGTGTCTGTCTACCGTATTTGCTGTTTTCTCCCTCCACCTCCTATAGTATAAACGCCACTAACCAGATTTGTCTGTTGTGTTCACCACTGTGGCCTCAGGGCCTTGAACTGCTCCTGTCATACAGAAGGTGCTTCATAAAGAACCAGTGAAGGAAAGGATGAGTCTGAGTGACCAGGCATTGTGTTCATGAAAACAATCCCCATCATTGTGGAGGGGTCTGTGAGCCACACGCTGCGCTAAGCAGGCTGCAATGTACATCTGTTGTCTAATGTGACCCCGACCTACCAGGCAGGCCCCTCTTCCTGTCTGATGGGTGAAGAAACGGAGGCCAAGATGTGACACCAGCTGCCCTTGTCCATTGAGCTCATAAGCGGCAGAACTGTGATGCACACTTGGGTTGGCTTGACCTCAAAGTCCTGCCTCTTCCCTGCACCACTCTGGGGTCATCGAGACATGTTCTTCCCAAAGAGAGGAGAGTTATCTCAAGGATTCAGGAAGAGCAGAGAAGTGACTTTATGGGTCTGACTCTAGCTAAGCTTTAGGTATTTGGTGAGGGTGACAGTTAAGCCATAGCAAAGAAGCTGGAGTCTCATCAACCAAAGTGATGTCCAAAATATCAGAGACCCAAGGAAGGAGCTGCAGGCTGCCTGCCTCTGCGTGCTGTTCAAGTGTGCACCGCCCGATTCCCATGTGGGTCCCGCACCACGCAGGCATGGTGAGGTTTGGGAGGAACTTGGCAAGGGGGGGTGAGAAGTGCCCGAAATCAAGAAGCTCCCTGAGTTAGACTGAGCCTCCAGACAAGGAGTCATTCAACAAACATGTACCAAGTGCTACATGGTGGAAATTCAAAGTTTAGGGTAACCTCTCCCACAGTTCCTGCTGCAAAGGAACATATATCTCCTATCTGTAAGAGTCTTCACAGTGCACAAGGTCCTAATCAACTTGACCAAAAGTCCTCCAGGGTCCTTGAAGATAAACCGAGGCCCCCAGAAAAACACCCAGGCCTCCTCCTGCCCACTCTGCCCTGAATCCACTCAGTCAGACATGCCAGTCCCTGTGAGCCATTTCTCTTGCCAGACACATTAATCATACCTCTAATTTCACACAAACTCCTGGACAGGTGAGCAAGTAGGAGGCGTATGGCCTCACTCCTTTTTTAGCTTATTCTAAGTGCAAGGCTATTGCCCCCCAATCTGTCATGATATATGTGCATAGATATAGATATAGATATAGATATAGATATAGATATAATATCTATGCAATATATACTTTAATTATATAACAATCCCACTCTACCATCATCACTACTGCTAATTGCACACACTATTTACTGAGACCTACTATGTGCCTGCCAGTTGCTGGTCAAGGCAAATCATATCCATCTTATTTCATACTTAGATGCTGAAACTGCAGTTTGCTAAGTAAGCTATCTGCAGTCCCATAGCCATGCTAAGTAACAGAGTCAGTATTTGAATCCAGGGCATGGCCTTCGAGCCCGTGTGCCTTCCACTGCATTGCACTGTTTAACGGGCGGCCTATAGACCAGGAGAATGTGCACATTAAATGTAGGCACTGGGTGAATTATTCACAAAGGAAGGCCGTTTGGCTTCCCACCTAAGCCTGGGAGCCGACTCCCATCCCGGTGCCCAACGCCTGATATGAACGTTACAGACTGTTTCTGTATTTGCCATTTGTCCAGCAACGTGGCTTCAGCTCCACAGGCTGAGCTGGTCATAACAAGGCCTGCAGGTTGCCTTGTTTCCCTGGCTTTCACTGCTCATGGACTCAGTGTCCAAGGTCTCTGCCATTGCCCCCCCTGCCACAGAACCACCCAGCTGGGAAGAGCGAGCCAGTTTCTCTACAGGCTTTTCCTTCCAAGTTGCTTTCTCTCTCTTCCTAAGTTCCCTTACACCCAACAAACAGGCAGCCAGTTTCCACTTCCACGGCTGATGCAGGGGAGGCCTTCCTGCATCCTACCAATAGGAAATAAAGAAACTGAAGCGTCCCCGGCAATGACTGAAGCTGTGGCTTGTGGTTTTGCTCTTTAAAATGGGGTTATGGGTGGTTTTGTTTTGAACTTCAATGCCGGAGGCCTGATTGCTTTCGTGAAGGTCAGCACCAGGCCAGGAAGCCTTGCTTTGCAAAATGGCTGCCCGTCCTGGTCAGCAGCCGGTACCAGTTTCGTAAGTTCACCCTTAAAAAAGCACTAAAAGAGCGACACTTGCCTCGTGTGGGGACTCTTGGAGCCTTTCACGGGTCAACCAGACTAGTCTGAATTTCATAACACTAAGTAACATGACAACATATTACCTGCATGACCACTGGACAAACTGCTCTGAATTGTGTTTATTGATGAGATGGTGTACTATTGATGGAGGCAATTTTTTTAAAGAAAAAGAAAGGCTCCACTGTTCTAACGCAGATATTTTCATCTTTGTTTCCTACCTTTCAAGTCTTCATGCTACCTGGTTGCATTATCCCCTTATCCCTGCCCCCTCAACACACCAAATCGTCTTCTTTGTCAGTTTCCACAGTTATTTTAATGGGTACATAATAGATCTTCCTGCTAAGTGGGTCCCTATTTGGAAACCCCTGCTGTGGGACCCTTAGGTTCTTTCTAATGTCTGCTGTTAGAATTGATGGCTCAGGATCTTTATGCATGCAGCTTTTTCCTTTTATTAATTTACGTCCTCAGGGTGCGTTTGCGGGGCTGAAACTTTGGGGTCCCGCTGCATATTGCCGTGTGTGGTCTGGAAGGGCCCCGGCCAGCGGAACACACACGTTTCTGCTCTTTCACAGCCTTGTCAGTGTTGGGTATTACTGTTTAATTCTTTTGACGTATTGTAACTCCATATTGTCACCATCTGTAACTATTTACCTAGGATACCGCCAAGCCGCCAGTCTCTAAAGTCTAAGCTTTCCCACTGGACCAAGCTCACGATGCTAACTCAGGTGGCACCTCTGGGTGAGTCTGCATTTGATTTGGGTGGGGAAAAAAGTCAGTTCAGCCAAGACACTCCACGTTTACCACATTATTCAATCAGGGCATGTCCTGCCTTTTGTTTCTCGTCAATCACCAATGGTAACAGGACAGGGACCCCATCTGAATGCCTTGCCAAGACCAGAACCAACACCTGAGCCTCTTCGGTTCACTCCGGCTCATGCCCTTAGCCCACCGGTTCCAGTGCTGTCTGCTCATATGAAATGTGCCACGCCACTCAGAAAGATTGCCTCTCGTCTAAGCTGATCTGTTTGCAAAGCCATGCCCTCCTGCATCTTCGGTGTGAGAGAATAAGAGCTTCTTTTAATTTTCAAAGTGGAGATATGCAAATAAGGCTCTCGGGCACTCCTTCGGATTCAAGAGGCGGCCTGTCTGCCTCCGGCTGTCCTGATGGTGTGCGGTGCTCACAAGGAGCTTGTCCTTTCACTTTGGAATCATGACAATTTCTCTCGTTTGATGCTGGGCACCCCAGACGAGGGAACTCACTGTCCTCCAGTGTCATCTCCTGAGTGCAAAGATGCTGAACAGAAACGCTGGTTTTGTTCATTTACATCTCAGGGCTTTTGAGTTAAACGGTACTGTCCTCCTTTCCCAGACAAGGAAAACATTAGCATCAGGGGCCACCACTTCCTTTGTGACGTCCCATAATTCCACCTCCCTGAGTCCGTGGGTCTGCCAACCACTCTGCATTTGTGGTTTCTCTTACCCCCCAACTTTATCTCTCCCTCATTCTATTTCCTATACAGAGAGACTCATTGGGACGCCCCCTAAGCTGAACCAAAGTGGATTCTATTAGTGATCCGCCCCAATACAGTCTTATTCCTTCTCTATGTCCTTTAAATGTGACTCGTGAGACTGGTTTGGGGGCAAGAAAAACCGTGTCCGATTATTGCATTTACATGCCATCGACCCAGAGATAACTGCTGGAGAATTTTCTTGAAACAAAATTGGTCATGTTTTTATCAGAAAGTTAAAAATGACTGCTCAGCATTTTCACTCAGGGGGGAAAAAATCAGAAAAACAAATGTGGCCACAGCCCCACTCCTCAAAGACAACCACTGTAAATATTCTGGTATATTTTCTTTCCTGTTTCAAAATGCATTGAAACATTTGCTTGTATCTTTTAAGTTTTAGTTTTATATAGCTGATTATGCTCCACACACACATTTTATATATTTCAAACTAAAGAAATCTTCAATGAATCCTTTAATGCCTTTCTGAGGCCGCTGCACTCAGTGAACAGTGATACCTAATTACTTAATCATTTCGTTGTTATTGGAGAGTTAAGGTCCCCCCACAATACTTCATTAACATAAATAATGCTTCAGTGAATAGACTCACATCAGGTTTGCGGAGATGGTTTGATTATTTTCCTACATGGCAAACGAGATGGAAAATTTTCAAGTCTCTGGGTACCTACTGGCAAGAAACCTTTTCTGGGCTGCCCGCGTGACTGGTTTTGATCTCTGACAAGCGTTTTCTTTGATGAAACCACGCGTGTTCTCTCCCAGGTGGATGTGTGGTGGGCCAGCTCCTTTCTCCCGAGGACCCTGCCTGTCTGCTGCGTGGTGGCACCGATCTCACTCAGGGCAGCCTGTTCAAGTCCCCACAGAGAGAGTGCTCTTTCCCTCTGGAACCAGGACAAGGGAGGGCAGGAGCTTTGTGTCAGCAAAATTAAAAAAAAAAAAAAAGGCTGAATGTGAAAGAATCAAGCTAAATTTGGGGTCAGCCGGTTTTGCCAGGCTTTTGATAGTGTTAATTGTTCGGCTGCTGAAGAACCTATTGAGGAAGTTTGAAGACTTTCTTGGCCCCGTTGGAGAATGTTCAGAGTCCTCGGCCTGTTTTTCTGAGACAGGGCTCGCCCTTCACTGTGGTCCTGGGGAATTTTAACTGGTGTGGCTGAGACAGGAAGGACTTTATGATGGAGCACCTGTCTTCACTCCTATGAGTGGTTGCTTTCACACCCACTGTAGCGAGAGAGGCCGAGCAGATCCTCTTAATGGTTTAGGGAAGATTTCAGATTACCCTGTTTCCTGAACAAGATTCTAGCATCTTCTAGACACCTGCATGCATCTCCCTAAATATTCCCAAAGCCTTCACAGCTTCAACAGTCTCGGAACACAGAAGTAACAGACGTGGGAAAAAAACCCACACATATACAGAGGTTTACAGATACACGTACTGGGGGGGGGAAGAGGGGAGAGGGGGCAAAAGCAGGTCCGTAGCTGTGATTACATGAAACAGAGTTTATTCTTACATTATTATGTACAATATTTCTTATAGTATTATTTATTTGTATTATAACTGAGACCTACTTTTGCTCACCCCTGTATATAAAAATACCAATATATAGATATATGTATATGTATATCACATTCTATACATTTCATTGCAATGTAAAAGTATTATTCGCGATAATAGGTACTGTGCAAAATAAAATCACAGTGAGCATTACTAATAAAACACACTGGACCCTTTGACCCAGAAATTCAAGTTCTCAGTGTTACTCCAAGCCTGGCCTGGGCAGTTGACATGAGTGTGCGTGCGTGTGAAGGTGTCAGGAGCTGTGGAATTCGGAAGCTGCACTGGCGTCCTAACGACTCTGAGGGGCCCCATATTAACACAAAATAAACTCACTGTGTTTAACCCAAGCCCTTTACACAGAAGCCACTGGTTTTTCTTTAAGATACCTATTTGTTAGCAGAAACAACGGTGTTCTCTCGGGCACCAACAATGTTTTTTATAAAGCAATAATTAATGATGATGATGATGATGATGATGATGATGATGATGAAGATGATGACAAACTGAGGTCAATTTCAACACCCAACAGTTGGGAGCAGGGCCCTCCAACTATCATGAACTGGTGTTGTGAAAGCAATTTCATTGATTGAAATGATTTTTTAAAAAGATTTTATTTAGTTAGTTTTTAGAAAGGGGAAGGGAAGGAGAAAGAGAGAGAGGGAAACATCAATGTGTGATTGCCTCTCGCATGCCCCCTACCAGGGACCTGGCCCGCATCCCAGGCAGGTGCCCTGACTGGGAATCAAACCTGCAACCCTTTGGTTCGCAGGCCGGCACTCAATCCACTGAGCCACACCAGCCAGGGATGAAATGATGTTTTTAACATAGTGAGTACAAAATGTAGGTTATAAAAGAGTTTGAAAGGTATGCTTCCATTGTTGTTTAACAAATACATAATTGTGTTTAAGAGAGAAGACTGAGCAGTGTTGGTAATAGTCATCTCTGGGAAGAGGAAACTTGGGTGACATTTTTTCTTTGTGCCTACCTGTATTTCCCACCTGTCTGCACCGAAAGTATGCCCCGGTACAAGTTATAAAGCAGGCTAATAATTGTAAAACATGCCCACTGCCTCTCTAAGCACGATAGCACCGCCATGGGCTAACTCCAGTTCAGGAATTGATCCTCTAGAAGGTTCTCTGGGGCTCACCTATTCACACAAAAGAAGTGGCTTTCACGTTTCACAGAAGCAGGGCAGGGCTTTAGGCTGTGTCATACAAAGAAAAGTGCATTTGGAAAACAAGAGCAGGTAGGTGATTTGGGGTGACTGTATTTTTTAAATGACTGTGGGTGTCTGAATTATACCTTTCAGTGCTGTGTGTGTCTAAACACCACTGCCCTGTGACTGGGGCCAGGTGAGTGTTCAGCGAGAGGCTTTCCTCCGCTGGAGTCTGACGTCAGCCAAGGTCGAGTAAGATCCTCCAGGTGCTCAACTCCTCTCCACCTCGGTGCACATGTGTGAGCCTCGAGAGTGCCCACCCCGCTTTTGCAGAACCTGGACTGTGGATGTGCTCAGAGCCCCTTTCCACTTTTTGTTTTCCTATTGCTTGCTAAAAGTTTGAACTAAATGATAAGCTGACACACAGGTTCGTTTGTCCATTTGATTTCTGCTCATGTAAAGTTTAGAAAAACATATTAGAAAAGTAAAGTTCTATATCCCATGTTACTCTAAATGAATATACTCATCAAAAAACCTTGAAAGAAGTGTGCAGACACAAAAATATCAGCAATGTTACTATAACTATTGGCTGGAGAGAAATGCGGACAGCTTCTTTCTTGGGATATGGATGGTCACTTGTTATTTTGGACTTCACATTTTTTTCCTGAGTTTTGTGACATTCTATTTGGGAGGAAAGGATTCAAAGTACACCATCTAGAAAATAAATATGATTAACTAAGAAAAGTGTCAAAATCATTTACCCAGTGCTCTCAGTCTAAAGGGGAACAGGATCAGCGTGATCCCGATGCCAGCACCCTGAGCTTCATCAATAAAATTGAGAGGAAATGCCTTCACCAGGTCTTGCTCTGACTTTTAATTCCAGGACAGGACGATGCCCTGAGGATTCTCAAGGCTTGGAGAGCAAAGCCTCCCTAGTTGGCCAGAGTGCATTTCTGCAGCCGCAGGTTTTCGTAGACTGGTCCTGGTGATTCCAGAGACCCTGCCCAGCTCATGCCGTTCAGAGGTTGGCAGCTTTGGCCATTAACACGCTTACAGAAACACAAAGACCACTGTGAAAGGTCAGAGGCAGGGGCAGTCTACCCACAGTCGGTATGGCTGAAAATTCACACAGAGCTTCTGTGGTTCCACTTGGACCACCGAGTTGTGAGGTCATTTGCTGGGGGAGACAGGTGTGGCAGTGGTGGGAAGGGGCGTAGAGGTGGTTGGAGGTCCTCCTTGGGGCTTCCACTGGGGTGCACTTTTACAGAAGTTGGAACAGGAGGATATTTACATTGACTCCAGAGAGAACGGTGCGCCCTGGAATTGTGCAAAGTGGACCTGGTTTCTCCTTCCAGCATCACAGTGCTAGACCTGGGATGGGGCATGGTAGGTCACACCAGGTGGGACAGTTGAAGGATCAAGGATAATAAAAATATTCTGGGGGAAAGAATATAATGCAGCGGGAAAAGCCCAATCAGACACATTCTAGTCTCCTCCTCACCCATCCAACTGTGTGATCCTGGGGCATTGTTTGCTCTCCTAGAGTTTCTTTCCTCTAAAAGACAACATCGACACCCAGTCACATGGACTTGGGAGGCTAGGGGCTCCATTCAGGACCTGGTCCATGGCAGCTCAGTAACTGTAATTTAAATCTCTCCTCTCTAAACTAGAGTGACACTCCGGCCCCCTTATAAACGTGGTTGGATAGAGCCATGGCAGCAGCAGTGCTGGTAACTCAGTTGTCAGGGGACAACTGTGTGGGGGCCCAACACTCACCCAGAGGACAGGCATTTTGCAGTGCATCTCCTTGATGGTCTGTGAAGAGCTGCCCTGGCCCTACGTCTTCACTCTGCACTCCGAGGGGGCTGGCTGCCCTGGCAGTGAGCACGGGAGCCATAAAAGTATCAGAAAATTATGAACAGCCCAAAGCCAGGGCCCACTGTTCTGAGCTGGGCGGTGAGGGGGGACTAATGGTGTGCAGCATGCAGGCCATTTGGTATCGCCATTCATCTGTGGAGAGAGGGGTGAGGGCAAGGCAATGAGCCCTGGGCTTGCTAGTCAAGCCAACCAGAGGAGTGGCCAGCAGGCCAGCCAGGGCTCATCTCTAGGCAAGGCGTCCAATAAGGACACCTTGGGCTGGAGCACCTTCTCTCCACTTTGAAGTGCGAGGTGCTGGGCTTTGTCCTGACCTCGTGGTGAGGCAGATCCTAAATTTACTTTCTCATAGAATGAGCTGATTTACATGGTTCTGAGCTCACAGCAGCCTGTGTAGGAATTTAACTCCATTTTTATAGGCTTTCTGCAGGCAGTGTGAGGTGCACAGCCCTACCGTCTAATTAAAAGAGACTCATCAATTTGCAGGATAGTAGCTTGTGGGAGAAAATTATAATAAAAACACTACACCAATGCCTCCATTCTGAAGAGGTAAACATCAATCATGCAGTGAGAGTATTAGCATTTAATCATATACTTGCTGAGTGAACCTGTAGAGAAGTCTTTGCTTTGAGAAACATCCCTGGTTCTCAGACTGTTAACTTTCTAGAACGGAAATTCATGGAAACTTTTTGAGGAGTGAATGCAAGAGGAGGTGATAACCAGGGAAGCTCTTTCTAACACCCTGACTTGGCCATGACTTCTGTCCTGTGGCCTGGCTAAGGTGGGCTGATGTGGGTACCACTGGCAGCAATAGAAGGAAATCACAGGTGTGACCAACAGATGTGACTGAGGAAGGACTGTGGCTCAGAGTGTGGGTCATCCCCCTCCTGAGCACTGGCCCAGACATCAGGTGCAGGAAGGCTAGCTCAGACCCTGTCCTTGGCTTGCTGGGTGGCCTTGAGCAAACTGGGCAATCCTTAGTATTTCTATGTGTAAAAGCAGACCATCGGTTTTGAAGGTGCTCCAGCCCTGAGGAACTGTGCCTACACTGGACTAGGCATGGGTTAAAACCTGCTTCTACAGCCGAGCAAACTTCAGCAAGACATGATGCCTCTCTGCATCTGCAAAGTTGGCCTGGAAGTGTCCACTCCATGTGGTTGCTTTTAATGATTGAAGAAATCAAATCAAGATTGACAAAATTAAATCAAGCCTAGGAAAACAAAGACTGGCAATGGCTATCAGTGTCCCTCCATGGGCCGTCCTTTCTGGAGCTAACATCCTAAGATTATACCCCAACTCTCCTGCACAAAATTGCACCTATCTAACAGCAAGATAGGTCCCTGAGATCCCTGATTACCTTTACATTTGGGGGTGAAGTCAAGTGCACACATCTCACTGACTCCGCCTCCCCTTAGTCATGGCCTTTTCTAATGCTATGGGCGAGGGCTGCGTTCTGTAACATTTCTTTGCCCCAAATTTACAGTCATCACTTGTCTAAAACTGGCTGCAGTCTGTCAGGCTGGTCTGGTTCAAGTATCTATTTTAAAAATTACCCCAAAAAGCAAATTAAAATAAGAAACATTATGTTCTTCTGTGTAGTCACATTATTTGGCCTCCAGAAAAAAAATGGGGAAAAATAGCTTCCAGGCAGAATTACAAGGAAAGCCAAGGCACTGTTCCCACCTGGGCGCCAATGGGAGAGCGGGCGGCTCGGCTGGAGAGGCCCCTGGGCTCGCTCTTTGCCAGGAGCCTCTTCTGGGACAGGATATTCAGGTCTCCAAAGCCCAGGGCTGTCGGCGGGCTATTTAATAACCTGGGTGAGGACGGCGGAGGGAGACGCCGCCATTTCGGTACTCTGACCTGGTTTCCAGGGTAAAACTGGACAGGAGTTCTTGCTGCATTTTATTATTCAAACAAATATCAGATATGCACCTGCCCCTGAAGTAAGTCCTGCAGGAGTGTAGTCTCAGTCCTGAAAGCTGACAGAAGTGGAATTTAAATGACCTATGAAATGGGGCAGAAGACAGTGGTCTCAGCACCAAGCACAGAGGGAAAACGCTTTGCCCATTTGATTCAAGTGTGATTCTTATCGATGCATTATCGTCTGTCTAGTTATCAGGCATCGGCCTGCCTATCTTGCTATCTATTGGCTCACTCCAACCCATCCATAAAAGAAGCACTCATACTGCAGAAAGAAGAAAGCAGGGCCCTGGCCGGGTGGTTCAGTTGGTTGGAGCGCCCTCCCATGCACCAAAAGGGTGCAGGTTCTGTTCCCCTTAGGGCACACATGGAGGTTGTGGGGTCCACCCCCAGTGGCCGCTTCTCTCTCACACAGATGTCGCCCTCTCTCTCCCCCTCCGTCCCTCTTCCTCTCTCTCTAAAATCAATTAACATATCCTTGGGTGAGGATTAAAAAAGAAGAAGAAAGCAGGAAAATATTATCAAGGTGTTAAGACAGACAATATGCACATAAAGACTGAGAAAATATACTGAGATCTGTTAAAATGGCGGTGTTGGCAAGATATGACTCTGGGAAGATATGAGTATAGGCATATTTCCTCCTACCCTCACAGTCATTTTAAACACTTCCATACTTTGCAAACTTTGTACGAGAACATTTCCATGTTATTAACTCCACTTTTGGTAACATCTGTATAGTATTCCAGAATTTAGATGTACCCCCAATTGACTTGACAATTTCCCTATTGTATAAAGAAAGGAATTTGGAATCCAGATACAGTCCAATATCCCAGTCCGCATGAGGGAGAAATTAACTAAGAAGCCTCTTAGAGACATATTTAATCCGGTATTCAAGAGAGGTTTTGGGCTTAAGCCCTCTCTGCCTGGCACCCACACACAAGCATTATGAGAGGTTTGGTTAAAGGACAGCCAGTTAAAAAATCAAAATGTCCAGGTGAACATGTGTCTGGAGTTATTTGTTCTCTATGACAACCTATGATCACACAGCTGAGTTTTCCCTCCAAACCAGCCCATGTTTGGATAGGATTAGACATGGCAGAAGTCCCAGAAATAACACTCCAGGTCAATAACATTTGGGAAAGTGTTACCATAAAGACAGGCCATTCTTAATGAACAACTACCCTGGCAGCTTTCTCATGCAATGAAGAAGGCTCTTTGCCTAAATAATGAGGAAGTCAATTTCTAACCTAGGTCACTTATTCACTCAACAAGCAATGGCTAAGCACCTCCTAACATTGATCCTGTTTAATAGCCTGAAATGCAGCATTGTGTTAGCCCTAAAACTCAGACTAGGGACTGGAAGCAGATCCATGAACTGACCATCCAGGGCCCCTTGCTCAACTGCAGGGGGCAACATTACATTGAACTCTATGTGGTGGCCCCAGGCAATCTGTTTACAAAGATCCAAGGCGAATGTCTTCTCCCAAAGCTGTGCAACTGGGGCCGTGTGAACCATGAAAGACATACAATGATGAATGCCCTGATGGGGTGAGCAGAGGTCCTGTGGGATCAGAGAGGAGAGGGCCCAGCTCTGCCTCACTGAGAGGGGAGGCATGTCAATGAAACTGCCTATCCAAGGTAACACTGGCATTTGAAAGATGGCAGACAAGTAGATTCAAGAATAAGCATGCAGAGCAGAATAGGATAGCCAATTATTGCTTTCACTCAATACTTTAAGAAACTGGTCAGAGAACTATCCATCCTCCAAAGACCTTCATAGGGAGGCAGCCTCTTCATTGTCAAGGCATTTGGGGTCTTCTCGCATTGTCCTTGGCTGGAGCAGCTTCTCTCTTCACACTTACGTGCCACACACGGTGTTTTCTGCAGGGGCGGAAAAGCGTCACACTTGTGTGACGCTTATTTGCAAGCCACCAAAACATTGGTAGCTCAGCCGAGACCACACAATTTAATTTTATTTTTGCCCTCAGCCAGATTTCACACAAAGACCCCAGAGATATCTGGGAAATTAATTTATTAAAAAGCAATAGCTTGATAATACACACGGTGGCAGAAGAAATGAATATGTTCAACATCGTATAAAACAGTTGGCAATCACATAATAGAGTGTTCGTTCTCAATTTAGTAGCTTGTCTCATTATGCTTGGCAAATAGTTGTAAAATAGTGTATTGTGCACAAACCAACATGCATTAATTACTTTTAGTGCATATTTATTTTTCAAATGCAATATGAGTCAGCTTCATCTGTAAAAGCAACTCATTTTGCAAAATTCCACTTCAGGACCCTTTCAAAGAAATAACCATGAATTGTAGTTCTCAGGTCTGAAAATACGAACTAGGCATATAAACCTCTTTGTCCCAGCCTAAGGCAGCCCTGCCTTAGATTGTCCAGCAAAGGGCTAGCTAATACTAAACCTCCCACCCCCCAGATGTAGCCCCCACTCAGGGCCTAAGACAGTCCTCACTGGGGTAAGTAAGAAGTGATTCTGCCACCTGAGTTTCTCATGACTTTGGCCATGTAACTTGCTTTGAAAAGGGATATGAGCAGACAGACAAAAAGGGGACTGAAATGCTCTTGCATTGCTAGATGGATGTGTCCTTTTACACTCCTGTCATTCACAAGGGAAATACTCCTGGGGGACCACCAGTCTAAGGAAAATGAGAGCTACGTAGAATAGACATGACCCCAATCCACAGCCTAGAGCCAGACCCAGCCTGGATTAGATGACCCTCAGCCTATAGACAGATAATGTGAGCGATTGTAATGACTGCTGCTTTCAGCCACTACATTTTGGAGGTGGTTGTTAGGCAGCAAAAGCTAACTGATACATGTGGCATATGCAAAATTTACTTTGCAATGCCCTGGGGGAAGCCTTGAAGTAACTGGCAGTCCATTTACTTCTATTTCACTTGCTTTGGAGGAAGTTTGGCCCACGAGAATGTAAGCCCAAGAGAAAAGCCACACATGGTGTATAGAGAAAAGAAATTTTTTTTGCAAATGCGAGACTCAGGTTGAAATCCACTGGGGCAGATGCTCTAACTGAGCCTTGATTGAATTAAGCTGCTGCTCACTTGAGCAACTCTATGGATGTGCTCTAGGGTAAGTAATAGGGGGAGTCAACCTAGTTATTGATGGCTGATAATTTTTCACTGAAGTGCTGGGAGGAAGGCTATCTCTAAATATAGCTGACCAGGCAGGTTGTCACAAATATTAAAAACAATGGAGGAACTATCTAGCGCCATAGACGCATAACAACTGGTGGTAGTCACAATCATAGTCACGATCATTGTTATGGCTCGAACTATTGACTGACTGTGGAGTTCAGCAGCAGGAGGAAGGACAGGAAGCCCCATCTCCCATCATTCACTGCTAGCGCATCCTCCCCAGAATCCAGGTGTCCTTCTGTCCACCTCCCCAGATTCCCCCCTCAGTTGTACCAGCACAACTCTCCTGGAACTCCACTGGAGCCAGCCAGCCAGGGGCTGAAACCCAGATAATTCCATAGTAGCTGGACCTTGGCTGGTGGGGCCCTAGACTGGGCTTCAATGGGTAGGAGAAGACCTTTTTTCTTCCAGATTGAATTGCCTCCTGGAATCTCTCCCTGCTGTAGCTGGCATGCCCAATGGCTGTCTTGATACAGAGGAATGCTTGAACATCATTGAGTTCTGGTGAACAATCCCAGCTAATGTTTGTGTTTTGGCACAAATTGCCCTCTACCTGGAGTTTACTTTCCCTCCCTCTTCCTTCTCCAGGTCCACCAAAGTCCATGTCCCTCAAGACCTACATTCTGGGAAAGTCTTCTGGTTAACTCAATGGGAAAGTCAAACATTCTTGCTTCTTGGTTCCACTGAATCCTGCACACGCTGCTCTAGTATTAAGCCACTGTGCTGTTTTGGGTTTTTTTGATTGGTTTAGTCCTATTGGTCACCTTCATCCATAAGATGTTGGAAAACATGGACTGCATCTCACTCCCCTCTGGGTTCCCAGCCCCTGTGCAGCATTGAGACATAGAAGGTGCTCGGGTGATGTTTTGAATAAATGAATGAATGGTTTTGCGGAGGCCAGCCTCCAAGACCAGGAAATAGGCCCTTGTCCCTGTCTTGCCATCAGGGCTTTTCTGGGCCCCTCTCCTCTTCTCCTGCCCCTGTCGTCTGGATCTCCGGGACTCCCCGTTGAAGACATGGTAGCAGATCTTAGCTCCTTCTTATTAGGAGTTAAAAAAAAAAATACATGCCATCTCCAATGATTCCAAACCCTCAAGGGACAACCTATGTAAGGTTTACAGTGACAGGGAGCAGCGAGGACATTTCTAATTAAATTCTTTAGTGCTTCCACTTGACCTCATTTTAACTATGCCATAAATCTTTTTAAAAAATCTCTCCAAATCCAAAATTTTAAATAACGCTTATGATTTGGTTTAAAACAGGGACTCTTCTTATTAATCCAACAGCAGAACACACTTTGGTGGCCAGGGCATATTTTAAAATAGGGTCAGTGAAAGGCCACCAACCATTTCAATTAAAATGTTTTCAGGAATTCTAAATAATAAACGGATCTTACCTGTAATTACAGATGAAATAATAATGAAAAAACCCCTCATAATCCTGTGTGTAATGTTATGGCACACCGTTGGTGTCCATGTACCAAGACAAATACCTCGGTGAGACAGGGAGCCGTGGAAACAATTAAAGTATAAATCCCAGGAACCCATTAACGCCCAGGCTCTATTAGCTGACTCTGTCTCTGGTCACATTAAAGTCCCACAGAGTTTGCTGGCGGCTTGGGAGGGAATGGTGCTCGTCCCACTTAAAGGAAAATGTAATTCCACTCTGTAAATCTCTGCTGTAATTGGTTAATAAGCATTCGCGTTGGCAAAATAACCACTGGGGATGATTGGTTGGAGGAGCCTCTCCCCTTATTTCTTGCTTCCCGTGGTCCTTCTAGCTTAGGGTCTGTTCTCGTCACACATACCCTGGGCTTTCCAAGTGTGGGGACCCAGAAGCTCCAAGGAGGTTAGTTCTTACTCAGAGGCCACTCACCAGCAAGAATGTTGCACTTCTTCAACCTTTTCATCTATCCTGGGGCTCCTCAGGCTCAGCACTCTAGGCATTTGGGGTTGGTTAATTCTTCATTGTATGGAGCTGGCCTGTGCATTATGGGATGTGAGCTGCTTCCCTGACCTGGACCCACCTGTAACAACCCCCCACCCTGTTGTGATAACCCAAAACATTTCCAGACATTGCCAAATGTCCCATGGGGCATTTGAGGGGGACACAAAGAAACACTGGTCTGATCAGATGTTCTCGTGTGTGTGGTCCTAGCGTCCCATGGTGGTGATTATGTACCTGCCAACCTGATTCTCTGTAACCACAAGCGATATCACCTTCTGCCCCTTTGGATTTTCCTCCTATTCATTTTTTGCTCCTGCCTACATGTGCGGTTCTTGGTTTCTAGGGTTTGACCCGCAGTCATCACCAAAGGCTTTTGATTCTGACCTGATTTGAGGCTCTTCCTTCCCAGAGTCACCTGTGATTGGGTCACCTGCAGGGCCTAGCCTTTGTCTCTGGTCCTCACTGCCACCGCAGAGTTTCATAAATGCACCCCAGTTTCTCCCAGAACTCAAGCTGTCCCTGGTTGGAAGAGAGGTCACAATGGAACCTTTATGCTTCTTCCCAGGCTCTTGGAAAGAGGTGCCCCCTCTTTGATTTTTACTTTCCACTGCATCTAACAGAGCCAGGAACAGCATAGTTCAGTTTGCCTTTTCGGTTGCTTTTGAATGCTTCATTTATTTTATTTTTTTTAAGAGTCTCTGGCAAGGTGTTAGAAAAAAATGTGATTGGGCCTATTCTGTGAACTAGACCTAAAACACAACGCTTACTTAGTGTCATCGCCAAACTGCTGTCACTGTCATACGTGAGCCCTGATGCCTTCAGGGGGTGCCAGGTGCAAGGCAGAACGGTTCTCTGGAACTGGGAAATGGGGCTGCAGGTTAACCTACAGGACACTCAATTTAATTTGATTTTCAGATAAGCAACAACTATTTTTTTGTATAACTGGGCCCATGCAATATGGGATATACTTATGCTAAACAATTAGTTGTCATTTATCTGAAATTCAAATTTAACTGGGTGTCTTATTTTTAATTGCTAAATCGGGGCACTCTAGGCAGGCAGGACCTCTTTCTTTCAGGTGTGTAGGGTCTAAATTTGACCCCACACTTCCACCGCCCTGCCACCCAGTTTCGCAGGCGCCTGGACCTGGCCTTGTTTTCTCTGAGCGCATGGCAGGTGGTCGCCAGGGGAAGTGAGGGAGGAAACCCAACAGAGATGCAATCTCATTCTGTCACATCCTGAAACCCTGACCATGCTGGCCACAGGCCAGGAGAGCTGGACACCTTTCTAGTTCTGGCTTCTCACAGCCACCCCCTTGGTCACAGCCACCCTGCTGCGGTTTGTCACCCTGGCAGATGCTGTGTCCGTATCTATCATCCCATTGACAATGAAAGGGTTCATCAGGCCAATTTGGTTTGTAGGTCCTGATTTTGTAACTCACTGTCCTACCAGATTATCCCTCCACTTCTTCTGAGATTCTGCCAGCTGGAATATCCACATGGATACCTCATGCTCCTGTGTCACGTGCAATAACTGAGAGAGGTCTGGTCACTCTAATGTCACCTGCCATCTTGGTTTGCTTGGGCCCGAGTAGTTTCCTGGAACTCAGAATTGTCCACACTAAAACTGAAGTCCTGGACAAACTGGGGTGACTTGGATACTCCATTGTTGAGGCTGTTGGTAGAGTTCTCTGGGGACATGGCTGTCAGGGAACAAACCTCTAAAATCCAAATTCCAGCTCATCACCCTATGGGGTCCTCCCTCACTCAAGGTGGGGTAGATAAAAGTGAATTCTAGCCTCTCTACAACCAGTCTGCTATTCATTCTTGAGTTAGCCATCGCCTCCACCACGAGGCCTTCCTGGACCATTCGGTCTACGTAGCCCCAACCCCTAGACCCTGATCTTGTTTTTCATAACATGTTTCCCACTTGGTAATCCCATATTTGTTTTGGCTGCTTGCTTGTCGCCCATCCTCCTTGATGGTGAGTAAGCTCTGTGAGTGCCATCAATGTGTACTTTGTTTACTGTTGAAATCTTCAGAACTTAACAATAGTCTTGGCACATTGTAGGTGCTCCCAAAATATCTACTGACTGAACACATGGCTGATACAGTGTCTTGCTGAGCCAGGGGCGTGGCACCAAGGGGACGGGCTAAAGAAGCACAGCCCCTGCCCTTGTTGGAGGGCAGGGCTGGTCTTTAAACACAGCACAGCAGCATGGTGCACAAGGTTTACAGATGCGTGAGGTTCAGAGGCGGAGTGTGAAGCAGTGCCAGGAAGGCTCAGCAAAGGAGCTACCCAAAGCACTGTTTTAAACAGATCATAAAGGACTCTCTGCTCTCTGCTTGGCAAAGGGAATTGCAGGAGGGAGCTAGGGCAGTGATGCATAGGATGGCAGTGGGCTCAGGGTCCCATATGATGGCTGTGAGTGAGGTGAGACTATTACAAAGACTCACTTGGGGAGGCTGGATGGACATTCAAAGCCAAAGATACCCAGATCCAGCAATCCTACTTTTAATGAAAATAAGTTGGGAGACATGGTCTTTGTGGTTACATATGTTCCATCTTGTTGTGAAAATCTGCCAGTGTCCTCTCATCACCCTGCCCCCCAACATCTCCTGTCCCTCTTCCCTGCTATGTCCTGGGCCATTTGGACCAACCTCCTCATCTTACACTGAAGCCCACCAAGACTCCATCTGTCCCTCGGGCTTCTCTAGGCAACATCATCTTCTCCCTCTTCTACCTAAGAAATTCGTTTCCTTCACTTTGCTGGGAAGCAATGGGAATATCTACTTAAACATTTTATACTAATCTGTGAATGACTGCTTTGGGTTATCTAACTTTTATTTTTTAACATATTTAAAAAATATTTCTAGAAAGAGGGGAAGGGAGGGAGAAAGAGAGGAAGAGAAACATGAGTGTGAGAGAGAAACATCAATTGGTTGCCTCTTGAATGTGTCCTGACCTGGGACCAAACCTGCAACTCACGCATGGTCCCCGACTGGAAATCAAACCATCAACCTTTTGCTTTATGGGATGATGCCCAACCAACTGAGCCACATCATTCAGGGTGGGCTACCTAACTTTTAAAGAGTTGTGTGATTTTTAAGACATATTATTTATCTGTCCTAGTTTCCCATTGCTTAAAAGTATCTCATCCCACACATTTTACCAAATTCTCCCTTGATTCCAAAAATGCATTGATCCATTACATAGATACCATAAAAACAGGCCCGTAAAAAGTTTGAGTCCTCTTTGCTGTGTTTGGTTTGGTTTGCCAGGCTGTTTTCTTTTGGCAGTGTACTTGAATATTTCAATATACACTTCAGTTGCTGTTAATGAGGAAAGAGAGGGAAAAAAGAAGTAGAAAACCCCCAGTTGGACCGGAAATCCCATTTCTAGTAAGACTTGATTAATTTTTAAATGGATTTCAGTAGGTGTCTGGATACATCAGTTGAGACATTTGACATTTGAAAAATATCCAGTGACAGATGGAATTAAGTCTAGGCATTCGATAGCTGAACTTTGCCTAAGAATAATGCCAAAGAGTAGAGGCCACCCAAATTAGAAATTCTTTATGTTTATCCATCCATCTCTCCATCCACCCATCCATCATCCATCTATTCATTCATCCATCCATCCATCCATCCATCTACCTACCCATTCATTTTTTCTTTCCATGCATCCATCCATCCACCCATCTATCATCCATCCACCTATCCATCCACCTATCTATCCACCCATCCATCCATCCACCTTTCAATAATTTTGACTCCAGACTCTGTGCCAGGTACTGTTGTAGCTTCCCAAATGACTCCTGTTCTAATGGAACTCACATTCTGTAGACAAGAGACACAACAAAGAAAATATCAGCTAGTGATAAGTGCTATGAAGACAATAAACCATGGCGATGGGACAGAGTGCGACACAGAAGTGGGAAGTGGGAGGGGATTGCTTTAAAACAGATGGTCAGGGAAGCCTCTCTGAGGTGGTGACATTTCAACTGAACTGTGAATAAGAGTCAAAAAGTGAGACAAAAAAGAGAGTAGTTTAAGAAAGAAGAGACATCTTGAAATGTCTCTTAACGGCATATCCATGAGGAAAGAAGATGAAGCTGAGTTCTGTGTCTTTTTACACGAGTACTGAACCCGCTATCCACAGAGAAGGCACCTCTAACTTCTCTTTGCCGATCCCACTGGCTTTGCGTGCATCACAGGAAATTTGCTTTTCCCTAGGCTCACCCGATTGAATCCAGTCTGATTCAGTAACTGACACGGTAACTGACTCTTCTTTGCTGAGCTTTGTGAAATTCGGCACTTGGTGAACTGGCATTAGGGAGGAGGGAGGAGGGTTTTTTTGCCGGAACAGTCCAAAACATTCTGTGCAAACGTTTCCCGAGGCACCACTTCCCCAGTGGAAGTAATGGGTGGCCATTTGCAAACTGCTTAGCTGTCCTAACCACCACCCACCAACCCTCATTAGCTGCAGCTGGAACAAAGGCACCTTCCCGGACAGCTTTGCTGGTTTAAAAAAAAAATAAGGTTTTATCTGGACATGCCTAACTACCTCCCAGTTGTGTTGTGCATCAAAAATATGTAACTTTTTTTTAAAAGGAAGCAGGGGAGACTATTTTAGCACATCCAAATCAAACGTGTATTTGTTAAAATAATTATGTTTAGAAAACAGCCACTGCCTGGAAAATTCTGGAATGAGCTAAAACTTTTTAAAAATTTTTTCTTCTAAGTATGCTTGTAACAGTTGGTTATTTTAAGAACATCTTTTCCCAATTGTTCTTGCTTTACCCACTCAGTTTGGGAAGGATATTTGCTCATTTCGATGTCTCCTCACACACAACTTTTTTGTTTTAATCTGTCCCCAGTGAACCTCAAAGAAAGTTCACCCCTGTGCCTGGATTAATTTTGTTATTGATTTATTTTATTTGGATAATAAAACAAGGGCACCATGTGTTAAGTACACTGGGCTTTTCTTCAAAACAACTTTTAACTACCGCTGGAAAAGACAAAAGAGTGACATAGAAAGGGTTAAAAGAGCCACTTAGCGTGGAATGATGCCGCCTGATCATAAATTCTGCTTTTTGTAATAGAGCAATTTTTTCTTCATTGTGGTCTTCCTACCATGATACAGTGTCTGCAAGAGTAACTCTGATTCTCCCGGCCCAGATTCTCCCGCCTCTCTCTGCTCTCTAATTTCTCACAGGATTCCCCTGGTTTTATCAGTATTTTTAATAGGGTGGATGTTCCAGATTCTTCTACACGGTCAAATCCTTTCATAATCAGAGACTTGTTTTTCCATAGGAATGTAATTCCCTCTGCAGAACTGTAACACAGGTCGGACCGATCTGGTCTACATTTTCTGACGTGTTTTCCCTCCCCTGAAGATTAACTTAACTATCGCTTGGCTCCCTCTCAATCCTTTTCATCTCATTTTCACTTTAAATAAAATATTCTGATTTCATTCTGTGGAGTACCTTACACTGTGTTCCAAAGATAGGGATTTTAGCTCTGGGAGCTGGCTGCCTCCTGCCAAGTGTTTCTCCCTTGAATTCTAGATGATGCTCAGATTGTCTGAAATTAAGACAACGAGTCCAAGATTTAAAAAAAAAAAAAAGAAAAACTTCAGCTTGATGGGTTGGATGTGTCTACCAAAGATGTGGTCAAGTTAATAAAAATGTTACCTTAAAAATCAGTTGTATTGGTCATTTATTATTAGGTACACAGTGCCCTGAGTTTGCTAAGAAAGTTTTTAAAAATTGTTTTACTTACCCAGAATGCTCTTGACTCCCTGCTTGAGAAGATGAACTCTTTTTTATTCTTTAGGACTCAGCTAAAAAATATCTTTGGAGAAATAATCAGCCTCCTTATTACTCCCTCCTCCTCCCTCCCTCTCTCCCCCTTTTCCCCCTTCCCCCTCCCTCCTTCTTTCTTTCTTCCATTACAGAGCTAATTACAACTTGCAGCTGTTATATATATTTTTTTGGTTTGGTCTGTGTTTGCCACTATTTTATATTCTGTAAGTCCGTACTATCAAGGTTAGAATGTCCACGGAACCAATGCGGGCCCCAGTGGGGGCAATTTTTCTCCCCAATTCTTTGACCTGGCCTTCTACGTGAACTGAATTAGCATGATCTGGTGGCCATTTTGTTTCCAATGGGTGATGAACTATTATTGCCCTGGTAAAGATGGAGTTTTGACCTCTCTGATCAGCTGTGTCTACAGACGCTCCCTCGGGAAGAATTCCACCAATCCCAGGGCTCCCGAGTCCCTCCTCCCTGTGGCCAGGCTCCATCTCCTGGCACTTAGAACAAATAGTTCTCAGGACTGTACAATCCTTGCTAAGCAGGCCATCTAAAGAAAAGAGGGCTTCAGGTCACATTAGGTGCCCTGACTTGCGTGCCTACACATTTAAGGCACTCCGCAGAGAACACAGAGGCAAAACGGTCGCCAGACAGCTCAGCTGTCTCCAGTTTTCTGAAAGAGGAAAGTCATCTCACCTCTTCAGCCCTCAGCCTTTTAATGGCCAGAATGAGGGGAGTAGACTAAATAAACTGTATATAGTTTCTCTAGAACGTTCTAGCATTTTGCAATCAGCTGTTTTATATTGACGGGCAGCATTTCTTTCCTCGGTGGGACTCCGTCTTATTCTGGTGCTCGGCGGAGACCACTCGTGAGTGGTGTGAGCAGTCACAGCACATAATTCTGCGATGATGAGCACCAGGTCTGAGGATCCTGAACAATTCGTGTCTATTTATAGAGAATCTGGGATCCCATCCAGCAGTCCTGCCGATTGCATCAGCCAAATAATAGACTGGTTTCGGAAATCTGTTACATTCCGAGCTGGAGTTACCAGCTCACCTCCGGCAGCTTGCTAGCTTGGCCTGGCTTTGAGAGGTGACCAACCATCCTGGTTTCCCTGGAGTCAGTAGGTTTGCCAAGACTTGAGATTTTCAGTGCTAAAACGGGCACAGTACAAGGAAACTGGACCATCGGTGCCCTTGCTCTCTCTCTTTCTCTCTCTAATAATGCCATGGTCATAACAGCAACACCATCATCACCATCGTCGTCATCATTGTCATCATCATTAGTGACTTCCTAAGTGCTTGCCATGTGTTATGACTTTGCAAATGTCACCTGATCTTCACAACAATCCAAACGATATGAGAATCATCTCATTTCACAAGTGACAAGACTGAGACTCAGAACGGTTATATGAATTCCTCAAGGTCACAAGGCTAGCGAGTCACAGCACGAGCATTCCAAACTCCGATCACCCTGCACTTCCGCCCTGTGTCAAAATCAGAAATTTGAAAACCTCCTGGGTATTTGACATCAAGGCATTATTGTTAACTGCTTTCTAGGTGTGATGATATTATTATGGTTGATATAAATATTTTTTAAATTCCTTATCTTTTAGAGATGCGTTTAGAAATATGTACTGATGGGAAAAAATCAAATAAAACCCACGTCAATAAGTGTTATCAGGCTCTAATCCCCACTGACCTCCGTGAATACAAGTCCCCAGGACCAGAACAGTGTCAGGGCAAGTTCGGGGACTGACCATGTTTAACAAGCCTTGCGACCTTGGGTGAGTCACTTTGCCTCCTTCTTTCTCCAAATGAAGAAGCTGGGCTCAATGATTTCCACACTTGGTTCAGCTGTGTGATTCCCAGGCAGAATGATGTCGGTCACCTGGGTCTGGCGGGACAAATGTCTGCACAAAGGTTCTTAAGTAGGACATGGACTGTGGCCATTCTGTACTCTCCAATTTGCCTGGGTTTAGACATCATCTTCATCATGACTATTTTTTTTTTCTATGAGAAAAGTATTGATAGTCAGATTTCATGTTTGTTTGGCAGTGGAACCCTTTCCTCAGATGAAATATTCCCCAGATGCCAAAGTTGATAAAACCTTTAAAGAGAGAGCTGCTCTGGTGTAAGAATCCCCCAAACAGCGTCCTGTGGAAATTTACTGCTCGACGCCACCCTGGCCAGCATAAATCTAACAATATGAAAAGAAACACTTAGTAAATGCAATAACCATGTTCCTATAAGACAGGGTCAGAAAACCTTTTCTGGAAAGAGCCGCATAGGCAATGTTTTGGGTTTTGTGAACCACAAGGCATGTGTCGCAATGACTCGATCCTGCCTGCGTAGCATGGAAACAGCCAGAGAACGCACAAAAGGGTAGATGTGCCCATGTTCCTATAAAACTTTATTTACAGACACAAATGTGAATCTCATACACTTTTCAGTTGTCACGAAATATTCTATCCACCTCCCTGCCCCCCCCCCGAACCATGTAAAAATGTAAAAACTATTCTTAGCTGGGGGCCATGTAAAGACAGGTGGCAGGCTCAGTCTGGTCCTGCGACATTGCAAGGTGTCAATAGTCTGGTTTCCTTTCTTGCCCCTAAGAGTTACTATCTGCACATTTGTGGGAAAGTTATGTAAGCGCTCTAAGCCTCAGTTTTCTTAGACATGAAAGGGGAGTAAAAATAAAACCTAGGCGGACAAGGGGGTATATGGGGACTCTCTGTACTTTCCACTCAGTTTTGCATTAAACCTAAAACTGGTCTAAAAAATGGAGTCTATTTTACAGATAAGTAAAGCCTACTTCATGAGTTTATTGTGCAGATTCAACAAGATAAGACAATAAAGATGCAGAGCATGCGGTGGGCACTCTTAGCTATTACCCTGCTCTGATGGAAACCAGGAAC